>SJYC01084620.1:0-35631 GCA_006408675.1 Madoqua kirkii
CAGTCCGGGAGACAACACCACAGATAGCTCTGAGAAACTGCTCCAAAGAGGCAGGGTGGGGTGGGGGAAGATCAGCATATATGTGATTTTGGTGAAGCGAGAATACATGAAATCAAGCACATATTTCTCCAGGTTTCTGCTAGTCTCATGACACTTTTGGCTAGTCATGAGAAATGGGTGTCACCGTGAAGGATTTTAATGTTTTTCTAGATGTGAGGGGACATAAGAATTAGGCTCATAAAATCTGTTCCTGAGAATATCTAACTACATGAAGACCTGTGCTGCCAGCTTTCCCTCTGAGCACGTGCGTGCTAAATCACTTCAGATTGTGATTTTGGTGAAGCGGGAATACATGAAATCAAGCACATATTTCTCCAGGTTTCTGCTAGTCTCATGACACTTTTGGCTAGTCATGAGAAATGGGTGTCACCGTGAAGGATTTTAATGTTTTTCTAGATGTGAGGGGACATAAGAATTAGGCTCATAAAATCTGTTCCTGAGAATATCTAACTACATGAAGACCTGTGCTGCCAGCTTTCCCTCTGAGCACGTGCGTGCTAAATCACTTCAGATGTGTCCAATTCTTTGCAACCCCATGGACTGTAGCCCACCAGGCTCCTCTGTCCATGGGATTCTCCAGGCAAGAATACTAGAGTGGGTTGCCATGCCCTTCTCCAGGGGATCTTCCCAAGCCAGGAATCAAACTCTTGTCTCTTACATCCCCTGGATGGCAAGTAGACTCTTTCCCACTAGCACCACTGGGAAGCCCCTGAATAGAGGGCCTCGCTCCTGCTTTCCACCATGAACTCCTTTCAGAGGGTGCTGAGGGCCAGCAGCTGCAGCGGCACGTGATTTAACCCTTGTAGAGGTGGATGGCAGGGGCCAATTTGTAGTTGACACTCTCAAATCAGCATTGTGAGCAGTGCTTTTTGTGTTCGCGTGGAGGGAAATTAACAAGGCAGAAATGGACACAGCTCTTATCCTCAGTGTTTCCTCACTCACACTGGTTAAAAGTTCATTCCTTTTTACATTTTCAGGTCTTTCAAAGTGCAAAACAAAGATTCCAGATGAGACATTGCCACTTAATGCCACAATTGTTGCTCTCATATGAGTTACTGAAGACATGAGTTAATATGAATGAGTTAACTCATTCATAACTCATGAATGAGTTAATGAAGACAAGGTCCTGTTTGATGCCATGTGGCTATAAGGCCAGTGGAACAGAATAACAGTTCTCATAAAATGGCCAAGTTCAAGATGTTGCACAAGCAAATATATATAATGAAAAAATGTTTCAATATCATGGGAAAAAATTCTATAAATCAACATTGGAAAAGAATACATTCTTACTATATTGCCCAGTTTACAAGTTCCTTATGTATATACATCTGAGTCTTCAAACAGTTCTCTGAGACAACGTAGGTATTATTATTTCCATTTCATAGATGAGAAAACTGAAACCTAGAGAGGCTGTGATATGACCAAGGTGGCTCCTA
The DNA here is from genome assembly GCA_006408675.1 of Madoqua kirkii. Taxonomy (NCBI): domain Eukaryota; kingdom Metazoa; phylum Chordata; class Mammalia; order Artiodactyla; family Bovidae; genus Madoqua; species Madoqua kirkii. The sequence continues at coordinate 1,497 of SJYC01084620.1, forward strand.
GTGGCAGAAATGGGACCAGAGCTCCAGAGTTCTTTTCATCCCACTGTACTACTGTGATAGTTGACAAAGCCTGTTTGAAAGACTTAGTACTTGTGGGACCCCCTCTTCTCCATTTTTGCATTTCTTATTTAAATGCCTGGATTGGAACATACAACTTGGGTGGCATATAGTAATAGGGAAATGGTCATTGTTCTTAATCCAAACAGATTTTGGGACAACACTGCATCAAAGAATAAAAAAAAGAAATACTTTCTTTCTCCAGGTAAGTGTTCCTCAGGAATGGTTTAAAAAGCCACTTGTACTGGAATTGCCCGGGATACTTATTAAACATCTGAGTTTTCCTTTTCAAGTCAAACCTCTGAGGCGTAAGGTAATAAAGCATGCTAACTTATGTTTGAATATCACTGTCCTTGACTCTCTTGCCTCATATATATATATGTGTGTGTGTGTGCGCATGCACATGCGTGCTTAGTCACTCAGTCGTGTCTGACTCTTTGATCTCATGGACTGTAGCCTGCAAGGTTTCTCTGTCCATGGGATTCTCCAGGCAAGAATACTGGAGTGGGTTGCCATTTCCTACTCTGGGGGCATTTTCCCCACCCAGGGATGGAACCTGGGTCTCCTGCATTGCAGGCAGATTCTTTACCAACTGAGCCCCTATATATATATTACCCTCCCCCCCATATACCTATATATATATATATATATAAAAGTATTTCTCTCTCTCTCTCTTTTTCTGTCTATCTATATATTCCTCTTTCTTTCTTTTAATTCCCTATGATTTACCAAGTCCACTGGAAACAACATCAACCAGTATTGCTACCATAGTGATCAACTGCAGACTTGCTTTTTCCAAGGAGTCCAATCTATAGTTTTCCTACCTTCTTCTTGCTCAGGAGTTTGCTTACAAGTCCTTGGTTTTAGCCGTTTTAACGAATGACTGGAGTCTGGTCTAAAAGACCTGCTGGTTGTGCTGGGTCAGACCCTAGAGAGCCACGTGGCAGCACATCGGCAGAGCACCAGCTTTGCATCCACTTCTTGGTTGCACTTCACACTGAGGACCCATCCTCAGTGACTGAGACAAGTGCAGATGAGAGGGAGGGCTCAGGGAAACCGGTGGTGATTTGGAGACTGAGATCCAACATTGATTTCTATCATATGCCTGTTGTAAGCAGTGCCTTTGATCAAAAAAGATAAATTTCCTTCTGTTTATATGACTCATGTTTCAGATTATTCTCTTTTGCTGTTTATTTATGTAGGATTGTGCCGAGGTTTTTCTCCAGTATCATGTGAATGGGGCATGTGCTTCAGGGTGCTCAGTGTTCGGTAACTGCGGCACGGCGGGCTCAGTACTTGAGACTCCTGGGTTCTAGAGCACAGGAGTGGCTCTCGAGCAAATAGCTGTGGTGCACGGGCTTAGTAGCTCTGCAGCATGTGGGATCTTCCCCGATCAAGGATGGAACTGGTGTCTCCCGCACTGGCAGGAGGGCTCTTTACCACTGAGCCATCAGGGAAACCCTTTTTGCTTTAAAATCTGGTATCACCTCCACATCAGATCAGCAACCCGCTGCCTCTTGTCTACCTTTTCTGTTGCTAAGCAAACACTATTTTGCACAAATGTCCACTCTTCACATGCCCTAGGAGAGCAAGCTTTAGAGTGAATCACAAGGAATGAATGATTGGTCTAAGCCAATCAAGGAAGGTCTGTATCATTTGCCAGTTTTTGGTTTAGACAGGTCATGTAGTATAATTCTGGCCCATGGGATACAAAGGGATGTCTGTGGAGGGGATTCTTATAACAAACAAAGCAAAACATTTTCTTCATATTCAAAACTATGTTCCTGAAGAAAGTTATTTTCTGCTGCTGACATTTTTATTTCTGCCTGTGATGCTTGGAAACGTAGTGGCCATCTTGGGATAAGAAAGGAAATTAGCTTGTGGAGACCAGGTGGAAGGTGTCTGAGAGGAAAGACTGAAGGAATCCTGAGTCTTTGACGAGGTCTTTGGGATATCTAATGACTAACCCTGCATCCTTGTCATCTCAGGACCTTCTGTTACGGGGAGATAATGGATCTTAAGTCATCTTAAACTTGTGTGTGTACATGTGTGTACCTGCATATGTCTTTGTTTGGGTTTACTTGCAGATAAAAATTTTCCTAATGGATATGTACCATTAAAAACTTGATTCTGATCCATCAGCTGGAAGGGAGGAACATGGCAAATGCCCATATTTAAACTCACTGGACACTTAGGAGAAGTTGAGCAGGAAGCCTGTTCTTTAAAATGAGATTCCAGACAAGCATTTTCCAAAATTTAATATGTGTTTGAATTACCAGGGCATTTTGCTAAAGTGTAGATCTGATTATTAACCCTGGGTTAGGACTCTGTACTCTGCATTCCTTGTCTGGTCCCAGGAGGTACTGTCGCTCTTGGGCCACAGACCACAGCTCCAGCCATTGGAAGCTACAAGCTAATACAACTTGACTTCACCCTGGCAGGGTGACTTTTGGGTCAGGCCACCAAACTTCAAATCAATGGCTATTATACACACACACACACAAACAACTTTTCCGTAGAAAGTTTGAGATTGAGTTCTCTAAGGTAAAGTAATGTGGAAATGCTATTTGGCTCCTAGAATGGAAGTCTGAAAAATCTCATTTAGATTTCACACCATCTTACATCTGTAACAGAGACAAACTTCTCACCTCTGGAAAGGAGAAAGATTTTTAAAAAGTGACGTTTTTTTCCTTCTTTGCCACAGAAGGCAATAAGAAATGGGTGAGCACACACCAGCAACTGAGTGTAAATGTTTAGACAGCCATAACAAACCTAGGATAATGGATATTTCAACTCCAGGAAAATATGTTGCCATTTAAACTCAGAGATAATGTGGCCATCCGTCCCTAGCAGCAATGCCTTCTCTGGGTAAAGTGAATCTATGACAAAGAGTCATTCCATATGAAATCTGATGTCTCATAAAAGTGATGTGGGATTTAGATTGGTCAAAGGTGAATATCCTGCTGTCCAAGGGAAGTGAAGCATTTGTTTACACGAATGTTGAGATGGTAACTTTAACCTTAGGCCCACTTCGATTCAACTAAATCACATCCATTCATTTATTAATTAATTTGCCAAACTGATACTTAAAATCTACCATGGGGCAGTTACTGTGCTAAGTAAAGGAGAATTACATATAGAAACATTGTGTCTCTAATCTCGAGGAAATACAATAAAATATAAATAAACATAAGCAGTAAGAAAAGCTGACACGAAGAGATGTATAAGTTGTAGCAGAGGAAGAATTTAAGGCTGCTGTGGGGCAGCAAAAAATCAATCCACAGTGAAGCAATGTTTGAGCTGTGACTTAAAAATGAGTAGGACATGGCAGGGAGGCTAGGGTGCAAATAGAGTTGGAGGAAATCATTGTAGGAAAGGTGAAAATTGTGTGCAAAGGCATATAGGCATGTGAGAAGTTGTGTCCAGGCAACAGAAAGACCCAAGAAATGAGAAATTTACATGAAATTCATGCAAATACATAGTTTTATTGTTTCTATGATTTGATGTCTAGAGAAAAATGTTTTGTGATAGGAAGACTTAAACTGCATTCAAAACCAACTGATTGGCACATGGATGCTCCTTGAACATATTGGATGAACTCTCTTCTGGGGCAGACAGGCACTGCCTGGGGTGGGTCAATATAAGGCGACTGGGGAGAAGTGGACCCTCTGAGCTTCTGGAGAGTATCTGTCTCCTCTAAAGACATGCAATGGAAATGAAATTAAACTTTTTCTCTCAATTCCATCCCTCACAAAACGTCTGTAAGGATTGGGCCCATCAGCTGTTTGTATTTTGGCTTCTTTATTGGCTCAACGTTGTTTTAGGGACCAGTGGCTTCCTTGGTGGCTCACATGGTAAAGAATCTGCCTGCAATGCAAAGGGCCTGAGTTTCCATCCCTGGATCGAGAAGATCCCCCAGAGAAGTGAATGGCAATCCACTCCAGTATTCTTGCTTGGAGAATCCCATGGACAGAAGAGCCTGGTAACCTATAGTTCAGGGGGTCGCAAAGAGTCAGACACAACTGAAGTGACTTAGAAAGCATTCTGATGAATCCCTATTAATTTATAAGCATTTTAAGGCTGGGATCATTAGATGGGCTTCAGTGAGACCTGGGAGGCTTATTTTGAATCAGAGTCTAGAGATGAAGTTTGAGTGAGAGGAATCTTAAAATCATCTTGGAGTCAGCAGATGGGCACATGATATCATCGCTGTGGTTGGCTGTCCCAGGATTTAACATTATTACCTTCTACTTGTTCTGAAATAGATTTAATAGACAGACTTTCATAGTTAGGGTCACTTGGTAAGGTCAGAAACCACTTACGTCACAGAATATTTCACCATTTCCTGAGGCATAGGCAGGGTTTCATAATTCTGGACATTTAACTGTTCTACTGATGTCAGTTACATAGAAGAGATCTAAATGTAAATGGATTTAGTGGGGTCTAGATCCTTCACAGTGATAGGAGATGCTGAAGGTTCATAAGGAAAGTGTAGGAATGCCTTTTCTAAAAAAACTGTCTTCAGAAACCTGCAGTGGCAACCCGATACACTGATTGCACCCACCCTGCTCCAACACTTGTTACCCTCACTGATGTGTGCTTAGGACTTGAGTCTGGGAGAGATTGTGGAAGGTACTGGAAAACAGTACCTTTTGCCTTTCTTTTTCATGAACTGTGTTGAAACTATCTATTAGTATGCAGTTGTATCTGAGCTCCTGTGCAATTGTAGGTAGGATTTTCCCAAACAAGTCTTTGTTTTCTCTGAAGTTACCTGAGAAACTCAAAGGATCATGACCTGCAAAAAAATATCCCTGCACTACTGTAGAGTAGGGTTACCAGAGTTAGCAAATAAAAATACAGGACACCAGGTTAATTTTTAATTTCAAATAAATAATAGCTATTTAAAAAAAAATAAGTATGTTTTACACATTAAACAAAATCCCATTAGGCACTGGGTTGTGACTCTCTTATGTTATTCTTGAGCTCCACAGAGTTCTACTTTAGAGAAGGAGCTCTAAAATTGTACCAGAAAGTTAAATCTTTCCTATTTGGAAACTGACTTTTGCTCCATGTGGGAACTGGTTATCAAGAGATTACTGGAATTGCAATTATGCATGGTAAACCAAAGGAGCTTTTCTTTGTTCATGCTCATGGAATAAAACTTCTGTGCTACAAAAGGGCATTATGGAAGAAAGAGTTTACCTGACTTGTAGAAATTGGAACAGCTGGTAATTACAACAGGTTTCATAAGCGCCTTTCTTAGGAAAGAAGAGTAGTGGGCAATTTAGCTTCTGAGCTAAATTAAATTAAAAAAATGTCAGAGGCTATCATTTTGCAGTTTTTAGCATGCGTGAATAATTTTGCAAGATTTCCAGAATTTTTGTGATTTCCCATCTCTTTTAGTAATTTGTGTCTGCTTTCTCATAGCGACTGGCAGTGAAACCCTTAACAACATTGAAGAATGGGTTTCTGGTTCAGGAAATGTGGCAAAGTAAATGGCCTACAATTCTGCTGCTACAACACTCAGAAGTGTGGAACAACATCTAATGCACATTATTCTAAATGTATAGCTGAGAAAAGAAAAGAAAATCCCAGGTACTGGAAACTATACCTGAAATAAAAATGAAAGTAGAAAGCATGTGAGTTGATGGCTCAGTGAGCTGAGCTGTCAGTCTTGATGTGAGGGTTTGGGTTTTAGCATCTGTGAAGTGGAAAAGGATAAGTATTGACCTTGTGAGAGATGTGTCTTGGAATTTGCATATTCCTTAAGTTGGACACTTGAAGAGTGACACCCATCTATGGATTAGGGAATAACTGCCCAGTGGAACAAGGAGAACACAGAGCATTTTCCTTTTTTTGCTAGGTTTTGGTGAGAAATTGAAACTGTAGGCATCAGCCTCACACAGTTTTGTGGTTTGAATTTTACAACTGATATAGTCTGAGATTTTGATTCTTTAAGAGATTTTTTGTGAACATCAAAGCAGTCTCCTCCACATTAATCATTTATATTTTAATAATTTCAGGGTGAGAAAGATCCTTTTAGGTACACTACAAAACCTTTTGCTGCTGTTGTTTGGTCACTTTTGCTGCTGTTGTTTGGTCACCTAAGGTGAGGTGAAGTCGCTCAGTCATGTCCAACTCTTTGCGACCCTGTGGACTGTAGCCCACCAGGCTCCTCCATCCATGGGATTCTCCAGGCAAGAATACTGGAATGGGTTGCCATTTCCTTCTCCAGGGAATCTTCCCGACCCAGGGATCGAACCCAGGTCTCCCACATTGGAGGCAGACGCTTTAACCTCTGAGCCATCAGGGAAGCTAGTCATGTTTAACTTTTTGTAATCCTATGGACTGCAGCATGCCAGGCCTCCCTGTCTCTCACCATCTCCCAATATTTGCACAAGTTCATGTCCATTGCCTCAGTGATGCCTTCCAGGCATCTCATTCTCTGAAGCCCTCTTCTCCTTCTGTTCTCAATCTTTCCCAGTATCAAGGACTTTTCCAGTAAATCAACTGGAGGAGTGAATGGCAAACCATCCCAGTATATTTGCCGTCAGAACCTCATGAACTGTATAAAAAACAAAGCCCTTAGACCATAACAAAAATGGATTAAACTTAGTTCCATAAATGTATAAGAAATTAGTGCATAGCAAAACCGCCATGAGCAAAGTCAAAGAATGCTAATCTTGGAAACTTATTTACAATTCATTTGTCAGACAAGAGGCTAGTTCTCAATGCATGAAGAAGCCCCAAATCAAAATAAAAGAACTGTGCCTATGTCTTCTTCCAAGAGTTTTATAGTGTTAGTTCTTATATTTAAGTAATTTTGAGCTAATTTTTGCATATGGTGTGAGGTAGTGGTCTAATTTTATTATTTTGTAAGTGAATATAGGTGGTGCTCGTGGAAAAGAACCCCAGGGCAATTCCAAAATTCCTGTACTTTTATGTGATTGCTTGGACTTTCTGTTTATTTTTGAGTCAACTTTGGCATTTTGTGTCTTTTTAGGTATCTATTTCATCTGCTACTGCTACTGCTACTGCTACTTCATTTGTGTCCAACTCTGTGCAACCCCATAGAGGGCAGCCCCCCCAGCTCCCCCATCCCTGGGATTCTCCAGGCAAGAACACTGGAGTGGGTTGCCATTTCCTTCTCCAATGCATGAAAGTGAAAAGTGAAAGTGAAGTCGCTCAGTCTTGTCCAACTCTTAGCGACCCCATGGACTGCAGCCCACCAGGCTCCCCCGCCCATGAGAGTTTCCAGGCAAGAGTGCTGGAGTGGGGTGTTTTATCTAGGTTGTCTAATTAATTGGCACATGATTGTGACTGTGCTCAGTTGCTTCAGTCATGTCTGACTCTCTGCGACCCCATGGTCTGTAGCCCTCTGTCCATGGGATTCTCTAGGCAAGAATACTGGAGTGGGTTGCCATGCTCTTCTCCAGGGGATCTTCCCGACCCAGGAATCTAACTCATATCTCTGGCATCTCTGGCTTAGCAGGCAGGTTCTTTACCCACTGAGCCGCCTGGGAAGCCTGAAAGAGCAATGCTGCTGAAACCCGGGACTAACATAAATAGAGATAGTTAAAAAAAGGTGTAGTACTAAACCATATGAGGAAAAGAGTCACAGATTAGGGGAAAATAAAAGACACTCATGAAGATTAATTTGTCCAAAAGCGATAGAAGAAAAACTGTAACTATAATATTTTGGAGTATTTTGGGATTGACTGGGGCTCACATTCAGCTGGCATGCACTGGTATGGGCATAATAATTATTCACAACCTATATCCACTGGAATTGAGTTTACTTCGACTGTGGTGCCTGAGATGTACCAATTTAAAATATTTAGATAGAACTCTTGGGTAAAGAGTAGAAATAAATGTAGGACAATGAAGATAACAGAAATGTTTGTGTAGTAGAATTCCTAATTCTGAAATAGGTGATATGAAGAGCAAGACGTTATATAAATTCTGTACTGAACAAAATAAGATAATGCATCAAATCGTTTGACCACTGATAGTTCTAAGTGGAAAAAGCCATAGCTAGAACCTGTGTAGGCTTGTTAAGAGTGAAAATAAACAGTGCCTGGAAACTTCCAGAACAGCAAAGAAATAAATGTTAAGAAGTTACATTAGTACAGAGTAGATGTAATAGAGGTATCAGAATTCATTCATCTTGTTTATGTTGATGAAATTCCCCCAACAGGCTTTCCTTTGTGTGGGACACTTCGAATTACAGACAGTAAGAGTTGGAGGGGACACTTGAGGTCCTACAATTTCTTCCTCTCAGATGGACAATAAATGGTTGTGATGATAAATGCCTGTCTGTGACTCAGACTTTTCTATACTGTGTGAAGTGTTCAGTTACCCAGTCTTGTCCGACTCTGCGACCCCATGGACTGTAGCACACCAGGGCTTCCCGTCCCTCACCATCCCCTGGAGTTTGCCCAAGTTCATGTCCATTGCTTTGGGGATGCCATCCAGCCATCTGATTCTTATATGTGGTTAAACATACTATTGGCATTTTTAGCTTTATTTTCAGTACTTCTTATGTCTTTTTAAGGCAAAAGCCATCTTTGCTGTGATTGCTTTATCTAAATATTCTATTTAAAATTAAGGCAATGGCACCCCACTTCAGTACTCTTGCCTGGAAAATCCCATGGATGGAGGAGCCTGGTAGGCTGCAGTCCATGGGGTTGCTAAGAGTCAGACACGACTGAGCGACTTCACTTTCACTGTTCATTTTCATGCACTGGAGAAGGAAATGGCAACCCACTCCAGTGTTCTTGCCTGGAGAATCCCAGGGGTGGGGGAGCCGTCTGTGGAGTCGCACAGAGTCAGGCACTACTGAAGTGACTTAACAGCAGCAGTTATTGTTTTACTAGGATAAACTTAAGAAAGCTTAGGAAATGTCTGAGAGCAAATCACATTATGATTAGCCCACTTCCTAAGACAGCATTATTTAGCTTGCATCTTGAAAAACTGAATTATTATACATAACGGATTTTATGAGGACTCAAACTGCATTTCTTTAATTATTATACCTTTAAAATTTTAGCCATCTTGAACAGTATCTTTGAATTTATTATACTTCTCAGCTTGGTTGAATGGAATTTATAGGACATGGTTTCAACTTTTTTCAGAATGCTTTTATGGTTATCTTTTTAATATTTCTTTGTTAACACCACTTAAAGATTGTAGAATATTCAACTGAATGGAAATTTATAATTTACCTAATAGTTTTTCTATTGTTTGATGATAAGTCTATTTCAACATTTTTTTCCTTTTTATGAATACTATGTGATGAGCACTTTTATATAGATTATTATTAAGTACAAAAATTATTTGGTATTATGTAAATTCTGGTGCCTTCAGGGCCACCAAAGAATATTGGGTTACTTGTCATTACACTAACAGGTATAGTGGGTTATTGTTTTGATTCTCATCATCCTTTGTTTTAGTATTTTCTCTTCTCCCTTGAGGTTGGATTTTTTATTTTTCTAAGCATGTCTGCTTTGTTCAGCTTTTATACCCTCAGACTATTTTGTTTTCATGCTTCTAATCAGCTATAAAATGGGAAACTAGGTAACCAAATGTGCTATTCTTCCATACAAAGAAAAGTAACTTCAGAGTATGTACCATATGGGAGAAAAATACCCAAGCTTTATTAAATAGAATTAGTCACCAAGATTAGACAATTTTTTTGGAACAAAACTTCAAGTTTCTTGGATCCTATTACTCTACTAAATTAAAAAAAATAACTATAATAAGGGAAGATTTTAGTTGAGGCATGTCCTGTGTAAAAAAAAGTCCATTGAGATTTGTGAGTAAGGGAAAATATCTTATTTTTATGACTGAGTGAAGTGGTATGAATTCAGGAGAGTTTAGGAAAAAAGAAAGCATTAGGATTTATGAATTTGGGGAAATGGAATGATTTGCTTGGTTGCATGTGGGCACAGCTCACTTCTTAGACATATAAACTACCACCAGATTTAATGTGTTGTTGAATAGTCATTTCATCTGGGGTTTCATGATATTTGTTCCATGACACATAAGCCACTACCTGATTTATCTGGAACGTAGTCTGTTATCAACCACGGTTGCTAATGCAAACTGCTGAATATCAAAGCTAATGAGCTAGCTTCCATCTCCTGGGTGATTATCCCAGCACTTCACAAGGGAAATTACAAATGTACGAAGCATTTGATGTGACTTGGAACTTGCCTGAAAAAGCCCAGTGGTGGTATTATTGAAGTAGACTTGGCTGAATACAAGGCACATATTGCCAAGTGTAAATTGGAAGATAGGATGTCAGGGAGTTCTCAAATGGTTTTTCAGGAGAAATTGTAACTCACCTTTAGAGGAGGGGTGGTTTATCTGGAGGCCCTGTGTTTGCTAACCACTGTGTTTTATTTTTAATCATTGTTTAATCTGGCTGTACTGAGTCTTAGTTGTGGCATGCGGGATCTAGTTCTCTGATCAGGGATCGAACTTAGCCCCACTGCCTTGGGAGCACTGAGTCTTAGCCACTGGCCCACCAGGGAAGTCCCTAACCACTCTCGTTACCAGTAAATGCCCTTGAGTTCACTTGGGAAGGAATGAGATGCATCATGATATCATTGAGGGGAAATGATATGACAACTGTTACATGAGAAGTCAGACCTGAGAATGTGTTACTACTTGTCCAACACACACACCCCCTGCCCCCAAACCAGGAGATCTGAGTTTAATCCTGACAATAGCAATCACTGGGCTTCCCAGGTAGGTCAGCTGGTAAAGAATCTGTCTGCCATGCAGGGGACCCTGGTTTGATTTCCAGGTTGGGAAGTCCTCCTGGAGAAGGGATAGGCCACCCACTCCAGTATTCTTGGGTTTTCCTGGTGGCTCAGACAGTAAAGAATCCACCTGCAAAGCAGGAGACCTGGGTTCAATCCCTGGGTTGGGAAGATGCCCTGAAGGAGGGCATGGAAACCCATTCTAGTATTCTGCCCTGGAGAATCCTCATGGAAAGAGGAGCCTGGTGGAATATAGTTTATGGGGTCCCAAAGAGTTTGATTGAGCAACAAAGCACAGCACATTTACATTATTTTGAATTCTACCATTCATATTACTTTAAAAATGTTTGCTCTTTTACTTAAAGGAGATTCCTTTGAGCCAATAATTCACATTCATTATTGAGGGAAAAATGCAACCTTTGTGGTAACAACATCAAAAAGAAAACTTACTCAAGAGTAAAATGCAAAGATTGGAAACTAGGAACCTTATAGCTGAGATAAACTGCAACTTGTTAACTAAATCTAATCTGATGCAAGTTGGACAATTAAGAAATTAATGCATTGCTTGCAGAAATTATAACTGAATTTACATTATAAATTTGTAAAACATATTTTAGTAAAATTGTTTCATTATCTTTTTCCTCTGAAGTCTTTCTTCCATCCATCACAGATAGCTTAATAGACACCAGTGTTCACAAGATACTTTGAGACAAACACGAAACTGCACTGAAGCTACTGCTAAAGGTCTTGTGATCAAGTTCCTCCCATATAAGCTAGAGGTTCTCAAACCTGGCTGCGTAGCAGAATGCTGGGGGAAATTTCAAAAGTATGGATTCCTGGATCTTAGCTGCATTTACTGAGCTTGAATCTTGGCTTGTATCTAGAAATCTGTGCTTTTTTAAAAGCGGAAATATATACTGCCATATAAACTTGGAACTTGCACAGCATCATTTCTTTCTTAGCCAAGGAAAGTCACAACATTGACCTAAAGCCAAGGGTTCGGAAATAAAGCGAGGTGAAAGGTGGGGTAAATATTTCTGAACAATAATTTGTCATAAATGTCTGCAATAATTTTAGGCTCATCCTTTTATCTACTGACGCTCACATTTCCTTGTAAAACTGAGATGATAATATCCTTTTTGGGGATTTCATAGGTTTGTTACAAGGCTTGAATGTGATGATATTAAGAGTCTTCATGAGCTTTCAGTATGAAACCTTTGGGTTTTCCTGTCCTGGTTTCCAATGGAGACTATTGAGGAGAGTGGAAGAAAGCTGGGCGTCAGCCCAGGGGAGGGAGGAGAAGGAAGTATGATTAGTATTTTCACTCACATAGTAAAGGGAAGACACATTAATCTACATTTCTTTATCTTCTTCCTCAAGAAAAAGACCTAGAGTGGACTTCCCTGATGGTCAAGGGGCTAAGACTCCACATTCCTAATGCAGGGGCCCTGGGTTCGATCCCTGGTCAGAGAACTAAATCCCACATACTGTAACTAAGAGTTTGCTTGATGCAGCTAAGGCTTGTTGCAATCAAATAAATGAGTATAACAAAGACCTGGAGGAATGGGTCCCAAGGTGTTAACTGCACCTCTACTGAATGTGAAGCTTTGAAGAAGCCCCCCTTTGTTCAAGAAGGCTGCTAACTCTTTCGAGGACAAGGAGGATGCATAAGATCAGGGTATAGAGTGCAGGTAGAGTGAACGTTCTGAGAAGCACGCGATCAGTGTGAGCCATGTTGAGTAAGATATTGAGGGAAAGGGGTGGCAGAGGATGCAGTGGTTAAATAGCATCACTGACTCCATGGACATGATTCTGAGCAATCTCTGAGAGATAACGGAGGACAGAGGAGCCTGGTGTGCTGCAGTCCATGGGGTTGCAGAGTCAGACATGGCTTAGCAGCTGAGCAGCAACAAATGATGTTGGGACCGGAATAGGAAGTCTAAGAAAGAGGAAAGTGCTATAGTTGCATGTGAGAATAAAAGTCCAGAAGAAGGAATACAAAGCATTTGAGAAGGCTAGTTGTGCAAAAATGTGGCGATTCACTCGTTCATTCAACAATGATGTTTTGCATATCCACTGTTTGGACTCACTCCTAGAACTGCCAGATGCTTCATCGGTAATGGTTGGAAGGTGGTCTCTGGCATCACAGAACTTTCAGACAGACGTGAGTCAGAGAGTCATTAAGAAACAAACACAGGCAGGATTTCAAGGTTCCAGGAGGGCCTGTGATGACAGGGATTGACCCAGGGAGGGAGGTCGACAACAGGTGATCTCCAGGAAATTGCTGGTGGAGCTGATGAATTAGGGTTTCACTTAATCAAAGAGTTGGCTGGATGGCATGGGGAGAGTCTTTTAGATAGATTCTCAGTGTTGTGTATGAGGAGTCTAGAGACAACTCTGAACCTGAGAAGTGGGGAGGAACTGAAATACATGAGGCTGGGCAGTTGAGTAGGAGAGAATTTGCAGAACACAGGTGGCTACTTTAAGGCTTTAGTGTGAATTTCAATGGGCCTTTCCTAACTTTGTGCTGAAGTACCCTGGGATACCAAGGTAAATGAGGGGAGTATCACGAGATGTTTTAAATTTGGGGGAATCTGTTGGACACCATGGAAACTACTACTATTAAGTTTTTTTTTAGTTGCTCAGTCGTGTGCGATTCTTTGCGAGCCCATGAATTGTAGCCTGTGGTCTGCCAGGCTTCTCTCTCCATGGAATTCTCCAGGCAAGAATACTGGAGTCGGTAGCCATTCCTTTCTCTAGGGGATCTTCTTGACCCAGATCTCCTGCAACTGCAGGTGGATTCTTTACTATTGGAGCCACCAGGGAAGCCCAGTTACGTATACGTACCTAGTTATTTGGACTGCCTAGATGGCTTAGTGGTAAAGAATCCACCTAGCAACGCAGGAGATGCAGGTTTGATCCCTGGGTTAGGAAGATCCCTTGAAGAAGGAAATGGAAACCCACTCCAGTATTATTGCCTGGATAACCCCATGGACAGAGGATTCTGGTGGACCACAGTACATGGGGTTGCAAAGAGTCAGACACGACTGGCAAGCACACACACACCTGTGTTTCCATACTTATTTTGCCCACCTCCAAATAATCTGCTCTCCACCTTGTTCTTGGAGTCATCTATTCTAAACACAAATTTGATCATCACTCTCTTTAGGACATGCCCGTGACTTCACATTACCCTTAAGACAGAGGTTCTCAAATTTCACAAATTACAGTGACTTTGCATAGCAGTGATTTCTTCGAGTGCCCTTCGGCTGAAAAGGAATACCTACCTGTTTCATTTACAAAGTAACTAGCTATGTGAGTGCTCAGTCGTATCCAACTCTTTGGGACCCCATGGACTGTAGCCCACCAGGCTTCTCTGTCCCTGGAATTCTCCAGGCAAGAATACTAAAAGTGGGTTGCCATTTTCTGCCTCAGGGGATCGTCCAGACCCATGGATCAAATTCACATCTACATTTTCTGCATTGCCAGGTGAATTCTTTACCACCGAAGACAAAGAGAAATGAAGATGGACGGGTCTAGCCTGGAAGGCCCTGAAGGCCAGGTAGAGGGTAACCACTGATCCTCTTCTTATGGTCCACCATGTGTGTGCGTGCTAAGTCACTTTAGTCGTGTCTGACTCTTGGCAAGCCTATGGACTAAAATCTGCCAGGCTCCTCTGTCCCTGGTATTCTCCAGGCAAGAATACTGGGGTGGGTTGCCATGCTGTCCTCCAGGGGATCTTTCTGACCCAGAGACTGAATCTGAATCTCTTACTTCTGCATTGGCAGTTGGGTTCTTTACCACTTATGCCACCTGGGAAGCTTGTCCCAGCATAAGACCTCCTCAGAACTTGTGTTTCCACCAATTAGCCTCATGCTTGTTTTTTAGATGGAAAATTCTTTCATGGGCATTTTTTCTTAGACATCACGTGAAGTTAGATCTAACTTGCCTGAAACATTGCTTGCCAGAGGTACTGAGCGAACCACTGCAAGTTTCTGTACCATGCAGAGAAGGAATTAAGGAATCTAGAACCAGGTGATCTGAATTGATGTCTCAGCTCTGATATTGCATACTCTGTCACCCTGGGAACATTATTAGCCTCTCCAGGCCTCAGCCTCAGCTTCCTTATCATGTACTTCACAGGGCTGTTGGCAAAGATTAAACTACAGATGTGTGGAGAGCTGAGTGCAGAGTCTGACGTATTTTCGTGAACCATCAGCTCTATCATTGCTATGACCAGGGTCACCTCCTATGCCTCCTATGCTTCACAGAAATTCCAGATTCAGATAATGCCGTATGGAATCTGGCGAGTGTGAGGTCAGAGTTGGGAGGAATGAAACAAGGTAGAGTTACAGTATGCTGTAGGTTCTGACATCAGTGATCTTGATGGCTTCCCTCCGGGCCGGATCCTGAATGGGAGGTCTTATTTCATGGGTTTGTGGTGCCCACACACTGTGCTGTGGCAGGGGCAGTGCCAGGGTTCCAGGCTCATTGCAGGTGGGCTGTGGATGTGGGTACTTTCCTTTTGTACAGCTGCTGTGCTCACCTTTAGAAGTATGACTCCATGAAACATAGAGTGGGGTTGGTTACTTGAGATGAATACTGTTTTGCTTTTGATTTCTGAGATCACAAAGGATGCTGTAATATGTTCATGTGGTTATATACCTATTATAATGACTGGAAAAACCCAGGCACCTCATATTCCCTGTAAGCGTGATTGCAGATTGGTTGATTTTAATTTTACCTGAGCATTTTAATCTCCATCAATCCTCTCCCAAGACTCCTTAAAATAAAGGAAAAATAAAGTTCCTGATAAATAAAATACACTAAGAATAAATCCTTACAATCTTTCTTAATATTTAAATATCTAAGGGATGTGAGATAAGGCAGAGTCTCAATATATTCCATTCACATGGATTGAAGACTTGCTTTTCATTGTTGTTCTTTATTCATGACGATTGTGAACAAGATTAAATGGGTGAAGAATCTGCAAATGCCAAGGGTGATATTTGAGAGGGCTGTCCTGCCCAGAAATACAGTAATGCTTCTCTTCACACTGGTACCTCCCTTCTTGGCCTTTGCTAGCTACTTTGCTCAAGTATGTTTTTCCTGTGAACAAAAACAACCAAGCCTGGTTCTTAGCAAAATCAATAGGAAGATGCAATCATTGACAGCTCAGTTGAGAAAGAGAGATTATTTGAAGAAATCCCAGAGGAATAAATGGGCTTAGATGTATTCTAATCTGTATAGAATAAAGAGAACTGCATTTTAAGAGTGATGATTCTTAACTCCTGAGTCCATGTTAGAATCACACAGGAACTAGGAGCTTGTACAACATGCCAGGCCTAGGACCACACCCTGCTGCAATGAGATTAGATTCTCTGGGGTCAGAGGATGGGGATGGAGAAGCAGGAGGAAGGACAGGAACTTCAGTCTTTTGTGAAAAGCTCCCTGTATCTTTCTAATGTAACTAGAGTTGAGTACCCCTTATATACAGGACTCTTTATGGATGTAATGAAGATGGAGTTAGTAGAGCCTTGAGAATTCTGAGAAATCCAAAATATACGAGGTGTCAGTGCTGAGCATCCTTATATTAGCTGATTATTAGCTGAATTACTTAAAAAAAATTGCTCAACATCTGTTAGCATCAAGGTCCTCATCCATAAAAGTGATAATAATTGGCGTAATAAATAGTGCTTACAGGAACAGGTTTTCAGAGACTTCTATGAGATGTGACTGGGGAAGGTCTCTGTTCTCACCCTCCTTCTCATGACAAAGCAGGACGCTGGCGTCTTCAGTACTTTGTTGCACACCCAAAAGCAAATCTAACATCCCACAGCGTTAGCAAGGAGGAAAGCTTTTGCAGCACACATCACAGGGGCTAAACATACTTCATTGTATGTCATGCACCAGAACTTAATACTAACTCCCATTTGACCTCTCTGACCTCTTCCAGATCCCCCAGCTGCCTCATCTTCTGCAACGTTGCCCTTCTAGGAAATTCCAGTCTTTCCAGAGCCCCCTGGATACCTGCTCCTCTCCCCACACTCCATGCGGATCATTATATGGTTTGCTGACCTGGAGTAAAATAATCTCAGGATGTGGGATACATCTTGAGAAAGTGAAATGTCCAGATGTTTTCTCTTTCAATTTTTTAGGAATTTAGGGGGAAGAGAAGCATGGGGGAACATGTTTTCCTATAAAACATGATTTCTCAATGGCTTCCCAGATGGCCCAGTGGTAAAGAATCCAGCTGCCAAAGCAGAGATAATATCTCCTGCTATCTCCAGAAGATATCCTGGAGAAGGGCATGGCAACCCACTCCAGTGTTCTTGCCTGGAGAACCCCACGGACAGAGGAGCCTGGCGGGTGGCAAAGAGTTGGACACAACCAGGCATGCGTGAGGAGCAAGAGGAGAGCGTTTCTCAACAGTGACACTGCTGACATTTTTTAAAACCATATTTTAATCAGTTATTTATTTATTTGGATGTGCTGGGTCTTAGCTGCAGCACATGGAATCTTTAATTGCCACTAAATATGTGGAATCTTAGTTACAGCTAGATAACACTCTTTTGTTTTGAGTGGTTGTCCTGTGTTTCTGTTAGTTTTCTATTGCTGCATAACAAGTTGCCCCAAACCATGGGCATTTATTATCTCACAGTTCCCCTGGGTCAGAGGAGTACTTGCAGCATAGCTGGATTCTCTGCTCTAGGTCTCACAGGCTGGAATCAAGGTTTGAGATCCTTTTCCTTAAGGCTGTAGGATCGCACCCTCTGTTTTCTTCCTGCCTCTGAGTGAGATTTGCTCTCAGTTCCTGGAGCCCCTCCCATAGGCAGTCGTTAACAGGAGTGTTCACGTCTTCAAGGTGAATAGGAATGTGTCTGCTGTTGCTCCTTGTCTCTTTTAAGGCTCACCTGATTGTATGTGGCCCACGCAGGGTATTCTCCCTTTTGCTTAATCATAAAGTGATTAAGGGTCTTAGTCAGTGCTGCAAAGTTCCCTTTGCTATGCAAAATATGCAGGCATGCCCAGTCATGTCTGATTCTTTGTTATCCCATGGACTGTAGCCCTCCCTGGCTCCTCTGTCCATGGGATTTTCCAGGAAAGAATGCTGAAGTGGGTTGCCACTTTCTTCTCCAGGGGATCTTCCTGACCCAGGAATTGAACCAGTGTCTCTTGTGCCTCCTGCATTGCAGGTGGATTTTTTTTTTTACCAACTCACTGGGGACACCCTTTGATATATAATGTAACTTAATTACAGGAGCAATATCCTATCAGATTCACAGATCTCTCCATACTCAAGGGGAGGGGATGACACAGAGCAGATGGGAACCTTGGGAGCTGCCCACCACAGTGTATGACAGAATGCGTACCAGCATCCTCAGCCTCTGCCCCCTAGATATCAGTAGCAATGGCTGCCTCTCCCCGGGTTTTGATGCCAAAGATGTTTCCAGGGACTTCTCTGATAGCCCATTGGTTAAGATTCCATGCTCCGAATGTGGGGGTCATGAGTTCAATTCCTAGTCAGGGAACTAAGATCTCACATATTTTGCAGTGTACCTCCCCTCCCCCTACAAAAATAAATGTTTCCAGACATTCCAAATATCTCCTAGAAAGCAAAATCACTCCAAACTGTAAATCACTGATGTAGGGTCTTTGGCTGGTTAGATAAATGAAAGACTCTAAAAACTCTGGAATGACATTATTTCAAAGTTTACTCCTTCACCAACCCTGAACTAGACTAGCCAAGTAAAATTTTATCGTTCAAAGCAAGATGCAGATGGAATTTCATTTTCTTGATGTGTTCATGGGATGAATAAGATACAGAGTCTCCTGTATGTATGCCAACCTGGAGGGTGGGGTGATGTCACAGTATAACCAAGGACAGACACTGTGTGGAGGGCATGGCAGGGTCATGGATCTCAGGAAGCCAATATCACAAGGTACTCTGCACAGCAAGAGGAGCAAGATGTTGGGTCACACTTGCCACCAAATCCTGTCACAGATGCCAGCAAGAAGAGCATAACCAGGTGGACAAGGGACATTGGCCCAGAGATCATAGGAGCCAGAAGACCTCCGTACCCCACTGTCAGATAATAACATGGTTCGCCTACCTTCAGGAGAGAAGTGCCAAGAAAGAAGGCACCACACGTAAAGAGGCTGAGCAATCCAGATGATGCCATATAAACCAAAGCTTTGATAGGAACTTGACCCTGAATGGACTAAACTGATAAAAGACCATTTCAACAAGAAAAGACCAAAACGTTGACTGGCTTTTCTGATTTTCTCTCCCTTTCTCCTTTTCCTTTACTTCTCTTCTTTCCTCAGCTATTTGTAAAGCCTCCTTGGACAACCTCTTTGCCTTCTTGCATTTCTTTTTCTTTGGGATGGTTTTGGTCACACTCTCCTGTACAATGTTATGAACCTCAGTTCTTCAGGTAACGCTGGTCCTGGTCACTGACTTTCAGAACCACTGGCTTAAATCACAAGACAGTCACTGTCTAATTAACAAGAAGCCTGGAGACAGGTGGATCTCAGAGCTGTTTTATTGGTTCAGCAATACATTAGGTACTCAGTTTCTTTCTGTGCTTTGAATCCACCAGGCTTAATGTGGTAGCTTTTCGCTTCATGCCTATCCTGTGATGGTTACAACACAGCTGATCCTGGGCTGGTCATCACATCCTCACGCAGCCTTCAAAGGTAGGAAGCAGGGAAGGGAAAGGAGAAAAAGCCATAAATATTTCAGACTAGTTCCTTGGACACATGTGTAACTGGAGGTGTCTGGGGAGAGCATTTTGGGACTAGCGAATTATCACACATGGGATACGGTTTCCTTGGCAGTCTTCGGAAGAAACAAAGCTTGACCCTTCAAGCCTCTTCTAGTTGGTCTAGGAATTGAATTGTTATGAGACAGATGAGTAGAAGAAAATAAAATTTAATTTCACATGTACTAGGATTCCACATACCCGAGAAATTCACATACATGAAAGGTTCAGACAGAAAGGTAAAATGAGGTATGTAGGCAATCCCGAGCTAAGGAACAAGATAGGGACCCAGGGGGTCCAAGAACGGGAGCTCACTGACAGGATGATAAAAAGAAGAGCAAATGTTCAGTAATTATACAGTTGCCCTGTCATATGGATAGGGTCTCTTAGATAAAATTCATCTCTGGTGATAACACAATTTCTGGGAGAGATCCTCAAATTAAATTCTTCTGGCTTACAAAAAGAGAAAATCAAGTATTGTAGTATCATATGCAACATTATATACTGTCTCTGCCCCCTAGATATCAGTAGCAATGGCTGCCTCTCCCCGGGTTTTGATGCCAAAGATGTTTCCAGGGACTTCTCTGATAGCCCATTGGTTAAGATTCCATGCTCCGAATGTGGGGGTCATGAGTTCAATTCCTAGTCAGGGAACTAAGATCTCACATATTTTGCAGTGTACCTCCCCTCCCCCTACAAAAATAAATGTTTCCAGACATTCCAAATATCTCCTAGAAAGCAAAATCACTCCAAACTGTAAATCACTGATGTAGGGTCTTTGGCTGGTTAGATAAATGAAAGACTCTAAAAACTCTGGAATGACATTATTTCAAAGTTTACTCCTTCACCAACCCTGAACTAGACTAGCCAAGTAAAATTTTATCGTTCAAAGCAAGATGCAGATGGAATTTCATTTTCTTGATGTGTTCATGGGATGAATAAGATACAGAGTCTCCTGTATGTATGCCAACCTGGAGGGTGGGGTGATGTCACAGTATAACCAAGGACAGACACTGTGTGGAGGGCATGGCAGGGTCATGGATCTCAGGAAGCCAATATCACAAGGTACTCTGCACAGCAAGAGGAGCAAGATGTTGGGTCACACTTGCCACCAAATCCTGTCACAGATGCCAGCAAGAAGAGCATAACCAGGTGGACAAGGGACATTGGCCCAGAGATCATAGGAGCCAGAAGACCTCCGTACCCCACTGTCAGATAATAACATGGTTCGCCTACCTTCAGGAGAGAAGTGCCAAGAAAGAAGGCACCACACGTAAAGAGGCTGAGCAATCCAGATGATGCCATATAAACCAAAGCTTTGATAGGAACTTGACCCTGAATGGACTAAACTGATAAAAGACCATTTCAACAAGAAAAGACCAAAACGTTGACTGGCTTTTCTGATTTTCTCTCCCTTTCTCCTTTTCCTTTCACTTCTCTTCTTTCCTCAGCTATTTGTAAAGCCTCCTTGGACAACCTCTTTGCCTTCTTGCATTTCTTTTTCTTTGGGATGGTTTTGGTCACACTCTCCTGTACAATGTTATGAACCTCAGTTCTTCAGGTAACGCTGGTCCTGGTCACTGACTTTCAGAACCACTGGCTTAAATCACAAGACAGTCACTGTCTAATTAACAAGAAGCCTGGAGACAGGTGGATCTCAGAGCTGTTTTATTGGTTCAGCAATACATTAGGTACTCAGTTTCTTTCTGTGCTTTGAATCCACCAGGCTTAATGTGGTAGCTTTTCGCTTCATGCCTATCCTGTGATGGTTACAACACAGCTGATCCTGGGCTGGTCATCACATCCTCACGCAGCCTTCAAAGGTAGGAAGCAGGGAAGGGAAAGGAGAAAAAGCCATAAATATTTCAGACTAGTTCCTTGGACACATGTGTAACTGGAGGTGTCTGGGGAGAGCATTTTGGGACTAGCGAATTATCACACATGGGATACGGTTTCCTTGGCAGTCTTCGGAAGAAACAAAGCTTGACCCTTCAAGCCTCTTCTAGTTGGTCTAGGAATTGAATTGTTATGAGACAGATGAGTAGAAGAAAATAAAATTTAATTTCACATGTACTAGGATTCCACATACCCGAGAAATTCACATACATGAAAGGTTCAGACAGAAAGGTAAAATGAGGTATGTAGGCAATCCCGAGCTAAGGAACAAGATAGGGACCCAGGGGGTCCAAGAACGGGAGCTCACTGACAGGATGATAAAAAGAAGAGCAAATGTTCAGTAATTATACAGTTGCCCTGTCATATGGATAGGGTCTCTTAGATAAAATTCATCTCTGGTGATAACACAATTTCTGGGAGAGATCCTCAAATTAAATTCTTCTGGCTTACAAAAAGAGAAAATCAAGTATTGTAGTATCATATGCAACATTATATACTGTGCTACTGCTGCTGCTGCTAAGTCGCTTCAGTCGTGTCCGACTCTGTGCGACCCCAGAGACGGCAGCCCACCAGGCTCCCCCGTCCCTGGGATTCTCCAGGCAAGAGTACTGGAGTGGGTTGCCATTTCCTTCTCCATTGTAGTATAATATTGCTTATATGTGGAATCTAGAAAAATGGTCCAGATGAACTTATTTGCAAAGCATAAATAGAGACACAGATGTAAAGAACAAACATATGGAAATCAAGGTGGGGAAGAAGGGGCAGGGAATGAACTGGGAGACTGGGATCAAAATATATTCACTACTGATACTGTGTATAACATAGATAACTAATGAGAACCTACTGTATAGCTCAAGAAACTCTACTGAGTACTCTGCGGGGACCTAAATGGGAAGGAAATACAAAAAAGGGGGATTATACATATACATATGGCTGATTCACTTCACTGTACAGCAGGAACTAACACAACATTATAAAGCAACTATTCTCCAAACAAATGAAAAATGAATAAAACATAAATTTTTTTGACTTAGGGAAAGGCCACAGTTTCTCCTAAGCTCACAGGGTCTCCATTGTCTTTAGCTCAAAATAATGTATGTGTGCTCAGCCACTCAGTCGTGTCCGACTCTTTTTGACCCCATGGACTGTACAGCCCACCAGGCTCCTTTGTCCATAAGATTTCCCAAGCAAGACGACTGGAGTGGATCGCAATTTTCAACTCCAAGGGATCTTCCAGCCATAGGGACTGAACCCACATCTCCTGTGTCTCCTGCACTGGTGGTCGGATCTTCATCACTGGCCCACCTGGGAAGCCTTTAGATCAAAATAATCCACAAGCCAAAGTGTGGAGGTGTGGAGGGGTGCAATTCTGAACCCCTTCAACAAAAAAAGAGCAACCCTGGTCACTCCTGCTAATGTCTTGGATGTATAAACTGTTAACATCCTTGAAGTGGGTTCCTTCTATCCACCTGGCCTCATCAATGAGTTCCGACAGGTTGGAATTTTTGAATCTTTCCAGCGTATCTTTGAAAACATCCTTGAAGTGCTGCTCTCTCCTTATCTTGAACAGACGATGATTGAATTAGGAGAAGGAAACCTCTGACACATGGACTAAATTTTAGCATGTGCCACATCTTAATATCTCATATTTTTAAATCAGAAATAGTCTTTGACTTGTTTTTGGGTTTGCGTCTGACTTTCCTTATCAAAATACCACAGATGTTTTTCTTCTAATCTGATCCAAAAGGACAAAGTCTGAAATCATAAATGATTCTCATTTTTGTACTTTTGGAATTCCATTGAAAATGCTTTTGTTTGTATTAACTGTGCAGTAGGCAGAACACTGTGGTCTGAGGAGATACAGTCTGATTGAGAGGAAAGGAAATAGAAGACCTCTAGACCCAATCATTTTATTAAAAGGCAAGCTGAACTGTTCCTTTAAGATTCTGATTAATTCATAGGCTCCTGTTCAAAAGTTTCAGGAGGGAAATGTGGTTGGGGTTGGGTGTTTTGCTTCATGGTTTGGGTTACTGCCAGCTGGAGAAAAACGCTGTGCTGGCAGTTTGCAGCCCAACTGGAATCACAGGATCCGTGGAATCTACTGGAAAGTGTTCTTTTGAAATTCCCAGAGGTCAGTGTGCATTGCAGCTGAAGAAAGAACAAGTGCAACTGGCTGGAACTGGTGTGCCTTTCATTGTTGGAAGCTAGCCTAGAGCTGAGAGCTATGAGCTCTTTGGGGTTCATGTGGGAGCCCTGAAAGGTGTTGTTGGGGTGGGGGTTGCTCCAAGGCAGGCACTCTTCTAAACCCCATGGAGATTTATTTTCTCTCAGGAACCTTGCTGGCAACTTTTCTCTGTAAGACCCATTATTGTCATTGTTTAGTTGGTAAGTTGTGTCCAACTTTCTGTGACCCCATGGACTATAACAAACCAGTCTATGGTATTTCCCAGGCAAGAACAGTAGAGTGGATTGCCATTTCCTTCTCTAGGGGATCTTCCTGACTCAGGGATCGAACCTGCATCTCCTATATGAATGCAGAGGAGACTGGTTCTGAAGGTAGACTAGAACTTGGCTTCTTATTTCTTGTTGAAATTTTTCTCTGATTCTGCTTCTCAATCACTGGATGCAGTGTGTGTGTGCTAAGTTGCTTCAGTTGTGTCTGAATCTTTGTGATCCTATGGACTGTAACCCACCAGGCTCCTCTGTCCGTTGGATTCTCCAGGCAAGAATATTGGAGTGGGTTGCCATACCCTCCTCCAGGGAATCTTCCTGACCCAGACATCTAACTAGCTTCTCTTATGTCTCCATCATTGGCAGGCATGTGCTTTACCACTAGCACCACCTGGGAAGCCACTCACAAACAAATCACATTTGTTTGTTTGTATTGATGAATTTGTTTTCATTAGCTCCTGTGTACTTTGCAAGAGCTGTTAAGGACATTAGCTATAGATTGAAACTCCAGGGCAGAGGACAACAAGCCCCAGACTTATAGACTGATGGAGAAAGTGAGTGTGGGAAACAGATGAAATAGAAAAGAAAGCAGGAGAGTTGTCCAAGGAAAATTCAGGAGAAATGGGCCTAAAATGGCATCTATTTCAAACTGTACTTTGTGAAATCAGAATCACAAGGGCGCTTGTTTAAAACAAAACAACAAAACAAAATAAAACAAAACCACACAAAAAATCTTTGATCCCATATTAGATGTATTAGATCAAAATGTGAAGGGATAGAGTGTTATGGACTGAATCATGTACTATTCAAATTCACATGCTGAGCCTGACCCCCAGGGCCTCATAATCTGACCATATTCGGGGTCTTTGAACAAGTCATTACATTAAAGTAAAACCTTAAGGGTGATCTAATCCAATTTGACTAGTATCCTTGTAGGAGGAGGAAATTTGGACCCAAGCCAGCAACACTGTAATCCTGGATTTTCAGCCTTCCCAACTGTGAAAATACACTATTCTATTGCTCAAGCCAACCAGTCTGTTTGTTATGGCAGCCCCGGCAAACTAATATAGCTGGAATATGCATTTTTAAGATGCTCCACAGGTGATTTTCATGCACTTTTTTATGCATACTAAAATGAAAGAATTGCTATTTCAGGGTTTGGAAAAACGAATCTGAGTTGAGCCCCATTTTTTGAGCAGTGGTTTAACATGATCATCATGAGAAATAAAAAGGTAAAGAGGAGTGAGGAATTTCAAGTCCATAAGTCCCTATTGAATAATTGTAAAACCTAGGACCAAGACCAGGGGAGTTTTGTTTGGCTTTTGTACCAAGAAGACCCTGGAATCAAATGGATGCCAGGTCGTGGCACAGCACTTGAGGGCTGAGTTTCCAGGGACACAGTGTACCTGCCACCCTCCTGGACTCAACCAGATGTACTCAATGCTGCCTTCAGTTCAGTTCAGTCCTGTCTGACTCTTTGTGACCCCAGGGACTGCAGCACGCCAGGCTTTGCAGTCTATCACCAGCTCCCGGAGCTTACTCAAACTCATGTCCATAGACCTAAAAAACAAACAATCACTGGTGTCCTCAGAAGTAAATGCCTTATTCACATCACATAGCAGCGGGTCTGGACAAGGATGAAACCAGCAGGTGACTAGAGGTGAAACTTAAAGAAAGCAAGGCTGTGTAAGTGCTAACTCCACCTGTGCATGAAGCAGACAGCTAGGGATCCAGGGCACAGCATTTAAGAAAGCACTCACTTAAAAGTTTTTAAGTTTTTACATAATTTTTAAAGGTTGCTTCCCATTTACAGGTGTTACAAAATATTGCTTATATTCCCTGTGTTGTACAATACATCCTTGAATCCATCTTCCACCCTGTAATTTGCACCTCCCACTCCCTCACTTGTATGTTGCCCCTCACCCTGCCACTGATGACCACTAGATTGTTTTCTATATCTGTGAATCTGCTTATTTGTTATATTTTTTAGTCTCCATATATAAGTTATGTCACAGTATTTGTCTTTCTCTATCTGATTTATTTCATTAACCTAATGCCTTCCAAGTCCATTCATGTTACTACTAATGGCACCATTTGGTTCACTTTTATAACTGAGAAATACTCCATACACACACACACACACACACACACACACACACACACACATATACATACATACATACATATTTAGCTCACATATTATTTATCCATTCATTGTTAGTGGGTGCTTAGGATGCTTCCATATCTCGGCAACTGTAAATAATGCTGCTACAAATGTTGAGGTATGAGTATCTTTCAGATATATATATCCAGGAATAGAATTGCTGGGCCATATGGTAATTCTTTTTTTTTAAATATTTTTTCATTCCAATCCCAAAGAAAGGCAATGCCAAAGAATGCTCAAACTACTGCACAATTGCACTCATCTCACATGCTAGTAAAGTAATGCTCAAAATTCTCCAAGCCAGTAATGTGAAGTCAAGTGGGCCTTAGGAAGCATCACTCTGAACAAAGCTAGTGGAGGTGATGGAATTTCAGTTGAGCTATTTCAAATCCTAAAAGATGATGGTGTGAAAGTGCTGCACTCTATATGCCAGCAAATTTGGAAAACTCAGCAGTGGCCACAGGACTGGAAAAGGTCAGTTTTCATTCCAATCCGAAAGAAAGGCAATGCCAAACAATGCTCAGACTACCACACAATTGCACTCATCTCACATGCTAGTAAAGTAATGCTCAAAATTCTCCAAGTCAGACTTCAGCAATACGTGAACTTCCTGATGTTCAAGCTAGCTTCAGAAAAGGCAGAGAAAGCAGAGATCAAATTGCCAGCATCCGCTGGATCATGGAAAAAGCAAGAGAGTTCCAGAAAAACATCTATTTCTGCTTTATTGACTATGCCAAAGCCTTTGACTGTGTGGATCACAATAAACTCTGGAAAATTCTGAAAGAGATGGGAATACCAGACCACCTGACCTGCCTCTTGAGAAATCTGTATGCAGGTCAGGAAGCAACAGTTAGAACTGGACATGGAACAACAGACTGGTTCCAAATAGGAAAAGGAGTACGTCAAGGCTGTATATTGTCACCCTGCTTATTTAACTTCTATGCAGGGTACATCATGAGAAACGCTGGGCTGGATGAAGCACAAGCTGGAATCAAGATTGCTGGGAGAAATATCAATCCCCTTAGATATGCAGGTGACACCACCCTTATGGCAGAAAGTGAAGAAGAGCCTGAAGAGCCTCTTGATGAAAGTGAAAGAGGAGAGTAAAAAAGTTGGCTTAAAGCTCAACATTCAGAAAATGAAGATCATGGCATCTGGTCCCATCACTTCATGGCAAATAGATGGGGAAACAGTGGAAACAGTGACAGAATTTATTTTGGAGCGGGGCTCCAAAATCACTGCAGATGGTGACTGCAGCCATGAAATTAAAAGACACATGCTCCTTGAAAGGAAAGTTATGACCAACCTAGACAGCATATTAAAAAGAAGAGACATTACTTTGCCAACAAAGGTCTCTCTAGTTAAGGCTCTGGTTTTTCCAGTAGTCATGTTATGGTTATGAGAGTTGGACTATGAATAAAGCTGAGCACTGAAGAATTGATGCTTTTGAACCATGCTATTGGAGAAGGGTCTTGAGAGTCCCTTGGACTGCAAGGAGATCCAACCAGTCCATTCTAAAGGAGATCAGTCCTGAGTGTTCATTGGAAGGACTGATGTTGAAGCTGAAACTCCAATACTTTGGCCACCTAATATGAGAGCTGACTCACTTGAAAAGACCCTGATGCTGGGAGAGATTGAAGGTGGGAGGAGAATGGAATGACAGAGGATGAGACGGTTGAATGGCATCACTGACTCAATGGGCATGAGTCTGAGTGAACCCCGGGAGTTGGTGATGGACAGGGAGGCCTGGTGTGCTGAAGTCCATGGGGTTGCAAAGAGTCAGACACTACTGAGCGACTGAACTGAACTGAAGTATAATAAATTAACCATCACTACTCAGAGATTTTTCTCAACAGGTGGTTTTTGCTTACTCCTCATATTTGCTGGAATTTTCTATAATATCCAGGTTAGCAACTGGATCTTTAACAAAGGATAGTCTCAGAGCCTAAATGGAAAGGCTTACAGCAGTTACCCTAAACTATTGATCCTTGACAAATACACTCACGTGTACAGGTTTGGGAGTTTTATTAAAATGGCATCTCTTAGACCACTCTGACTGCTTGTATCAGACCAAGAGTCAGGTTTCCCAGCTCTCTCTCTTCCAAAAGCAAATAACTGCAAAAGCAGTTTCCTGCCCCATGAGCCAGTGGAACAAGAATTAGTTAGGAGAACAGACGAAGGAAATTTAATTGTGTGCATTTAAAAAAAAAGAATTATTGATATTGTTCTTAATGTTTTATCATTTCATGGCTGTCTGAGGAAACTCTTCTCTTCTGTGGTAAATATACATCTCATAAAATTACCACGTTAACCACTTTAAGTGCACAGTTCCATGGTATCAAGAGCATTCACAATCGATACAACCATCATCCCCATCCATCTTCAGAGCTTTTCCATCATCCCAAACAGGAACTCTGTACTCATTAAATAACAGCTCTTCCTACCCACCGCCCGAGTACCTCGTGCCCACCACCCTACTTTCTGTGTTTCTGAGTTTGGCTAGCCCAGGTGCTGCATATAAGTGGCATCATATAATATTTGTATCTTTGTGACAGGCTTATCTCGCTGGGCATAATGTCCTCAAGGCTTATTTATGCTCTAGCATGTGTCAGAATTTACTTCCTCTCTAAGACTGCGTAATAGTCTGTATGTGGCCATGCTTGGTTTATCCATTCAGCTGTTCATCAACACTTGGGTGGGTTGCCTCTTCCTTTAGGTTCTGAAGCCATCTCTTTCTCCATCATTCTGACAGTTTAGGCAGCCTTGCCTTTTCCATAATCTGTGAAGGTTGTAGATTTCCCTTATCTGCCAGGACTGAATATACTGGGATTTATGTAGCTTGCATCAGTGTCTGAACTCACTCATTCTTAACTCACAGAATGTTAGAGATCAGTGGAAGCCCTTCCTCCCTTGATTATAAAGAGAAACTGAAGCTTAAAGAAAAAGGGTTTAGATAAATATGGTGGACATACTGTAATTTATGTCTGGCTGTGTATTGACATAATATTTCTTTCTGTCCATATATCTTTTCTCCATATGTTTGCATCTTAGACTAACTTCTATATGTATGATTTCTCTCCCTACATCTTTGCTGCTTTTCCAGAGGTGAATGGGTATTGGGTGCTTTTCGATAAGGATGAAACAAAGGAAGGGATGTTTCTGGAAGCACACATTCTGGAAATTACCAGAAAAAGCTGTTCAGAGGTCAAAGGGTGACTGTCTCTCTGTCTGAAAGTCTTTTAAGAACCCTCCCTCCCTGGAGGATTGATTCAGCACATCCTTGCCTTTGAGCTCAGTCCAGATGCCTCTCTGAGGCTCTGCGTGGGGAAGTATTATCAGTGTCACTACCTAGGATGATTTTTGCTTGGAGCAAAAAAATTTTGTTACTTTTGGCAGATATAGCCAGAGAATGGCCAAGAAAGGATGTGACATAAATTCAGCAATTTAATTCTGAAAACCCCGTGGTTTCAAGGCTGGTCATTTCTTGTTAGAACTTTGTTTTTCCTCTTTGGTCTTAACAACTGGACTTCCAGGGAATTATTTCTTCTTACAAATTAAGGAAATTTTCTGAGCCAAATTTCAGGTCTTTCCTGATCTAATGAAAACAACAATGAAAGGATAGTGAGCTTGACTTTGAATAGCAGCCAGGGACACAACCCCAAAAGACAACTTTTATTATTATGCTTCCTAACAAAGCAATGCTATTTTTGAAAAATAAATTCTTTTGTTATTGAGAAAAATCTAACACTTTTATGGAACCTCTACTTGAAGGTTCTTGTAAACATAATTTTAACTTTATAGTAGATGGGAGTGGTTCAGTGTAGGGAATAAATTTCTTTCTAAAGCAAATTTGGAACCAAAGCCAGTGATGCAGGTATTATGTATGATCCCGTCCTCCTCGAGTTTTCCTGGTGTAACGAACTTAACCCAGCTGTCCTTCACTCCTGGGCTCCTTGTCACCAAGGGAAAGTCACTGTTTGAATTTCAGCTGCCTCTTTGGTAAGATGATAGTCCATTCTAAAGGAGATCAGTCCTGGGTGTTCTTTGGAGGGAATGATGCTAAAGCTGAAACTCTAGTACTTTGGCCACCTCATGCAAAGAGTTGACTCATTGGAAAAGACTCTGATGCTGGGAGGGATTGGGGGCAGGAGGAGAAGGGGACGACAGAGGATGAGATGGTTGGATGGCATCACCGACTCGATGGACGTGAGTTTGAGGGAACTCCGGGAGTTGGTGGTGGACAGGGAGGCCTGGTGTGTTGCAATTCGTGGGGTCGCGAAGAGTCGGACACGACTGAGCGACTGAACTGAACTAAACTGATGTACAGGATACCATGCCAGACCAGTCTGTTTTAAATAATTAAATAACTAATTAATTTATGGCCGTGCTGGGTCTTCATTGCTGCTGAACTTTCTCTAGTTGCAGCGAATGGGGGCTGCTCTCTGGCTGCGATGCGCAGGCTTCTTACTGTGGTGGCCTCTCTTGTTGCAGAGCACGGGCTTCAGGGCATGTGGTCCTCAGGAGTTGTGGCTCATGAGATCAGTTGCCCAACCTGCACCAGCATGTGAAGTCTTCCCGGACCAGGAATCAAACCTATGTCCCCTGCACTGGCAGGCAGATTCTTAACCACTGGACCACCAGAGAAGTCCAGGTCATCTTAAATAAAGAAGATAAGGCATGTCCAATGGGAAACTCTTAGGGTCTGAGTTACAAGACCACGCAGAGAATTCAATGTACTAGCCTATGCCTTCTTTGTAGCCTATATAAGATTACCTGCTCTGAGCTGCTCCGAGGTACTATGGAATCACCTTCATAAAAAATTTCTTTTGACTGCAATCGAATGTCTTTGAGTTCTGCTTCTCCCTAAGGATGCTGCCAGCTCTTTCCTCTTGGGATTTTATGAAAGGATAACTAAAGGGGTTTGTTGAGTTGGGTCAGACCTGCCTTATGAATAACAGAGAAGCTAAGGCTATTTTGTTCATCTGGTCACTATTATCTACAATGTACAGAGCATTTCAGATACAATAACAGTCCAACAGAGCTCCTGCCCTCCAAACGCCTACAGTATGGGGCAGGGATTCCCAAGCTCTGACCCATGAACTCAACCATTTGCTTTTGTAAATGAAATTCTATTAGAAACAGTCATATTGTTCACTGAAGGATTGTCTGTGGCTGCTTTTGCAGTCTTAATGGCAGTTTAGTAGTTGTATCAGAGACTTCAGGGCTCAAAAAGTCTAAGGTATATCTTAGTTGATCTTCCACAGAGGAAAGGCTGCCAACTTCTGGTCTAAGGACAGAGTCCTATGAAAAGGATTATATAACTGGCGTACTATATAACTCATACATTAACCAAGTAGGATTTTGGTATATAACCACAACACAATTTTAAGGATTATTCGGTGTGGTTAGCTATTTTCTTGTTGCTGGATTAAAATTTGAGCTGGTCTTGTGACTTAAAAAAAAAATTCTTCTTAAATAATAAAATTCCTCCAGTTATTTTAAGTTGTAAAATACAGTCCCCCTTCTCAATTGCCAAACCCATATAACATTAGAAACTTCCAACTTCATGCCAAGTTGCAATTTCTTTCCAGCCTCTTAGAAAATGGATTCTTTGGTCTTTCTGCCTTAGCTTTGTCTTTCTGGGGCTGGTGCAGACTCAGGGGTAGGAGTGCAGAGGTCAGTTCATGGGAGTAAGGGGGTTTTTATTTAACTGACACAGTCATGACATGGTTTTGGGCTTCCTGAAGGTTGGCAGCTGTTGAAAGCTCTTTATTCTGTGGGGTCCTTGTGAGGGTTGTTTGGAGACCCTGTTTCTCATCCCGCTGTGCCTACTCCAGAAATCTCACACCTGGGTGGATGTTCCTCTGGTTCACTGCAGTAAATACTCCTGCAGCTGTGAAAATGAGGGTTTGATAACTTGTCCTAAGCTGACGTCACTGAGTTGCTTCTGGTCTTGCCCACATCAGGACCGTAGAGCGCCTCTCATTCCATCTGTCCCCACAAATTCCGGACATGCAGGCTGATCTCAGAGCCTCCACCTCTGTTCTGACTTGCCATCAGCAGCTAGCCAGTCTGTCTTCTCTCCTGTCTAGATTCTCAATAGACAGTCAGACACCAGCCTAGTCTCTACCCTCAAATCCAGGGACATACTGAAATCTCTGGGAGACACCTGTTCTCTGCAGGTGGTGGGGGCTCATCCCCTACCTATCATGCTTTGCAGGGAGGTCTTCTAGCACAGCTGTCTCCATAGAAATTGTTTTTACAAATCCTTCTTTGAATCTACTTTTGACTTATTTTGTAGCCTTGAAATTTTGGGTTTCCCTGGTGACTCAGATGGTAAAGAAGGGCTTCCCTGAATCTACTTTTGACTTATTTTATAACCTCAAACTGAGAACTGGAACTTGAGAGTTTGACCAATTTTTTGGTTAATTCTCCAGGTGGCGCAGTAGTAAAGAATTTACTTGCCAATACAAGAGACGCAAGAGATGCAGTTTTGATCCCTAGGTTGGGAAGATCCCCTGGAAAAGGAAATGGCAACCCCCTCCAATATTCTTGCCTGGAAATTCCATGAACAGAGGAGCCTGGCAAGCTACAGAAAATGGGGTCACAGAGTCAGACACACCTACCCATGCACACTGATCACTGGTTAATTCTTTCTGTAAGTTCTCACTTGGAAACTGCTATTTACTATATCTTGGTGAATCAGTAAAAATTTCTAATTTCAAAAAAACACATACATAAAATAAAAAACAAACAAAAAAGCAAACTTCTAATTTCATATACTCTACAATTAGATTGCGGGGAAGGTGAAAGCATTCAAACCAAACAAGAAACAGATAAATCAAAGTTCGATCCAGGCCTGAGTCAACTTTCTAAGATAAAGAAGAGAAATGGGGTCACTGAGTTTCCATAGCTGTGAGACGGGGGCTGGAGGCATTTTAATCTACAAACCAGAGGTCAGGGTGACATTACTAGTACAGAAAACTTGGGAATATACATCCAAGTAATTGATACTGGGTTATATCTTGAGGGCAGGTGTGGGCATATTTGCATTTTTGAAAGTTCACTGTGGCCACAGTCTGAAGGGTGGAATGAAAGGGCAGAGGTTGGAGACCCAGGAGAAGTTATTATAGTAAACCAGGTGGGAAACCGTAAAGAGATAAATCATTGCATTGGCTTTGGAAACAGAGGGGAAAAGGCAAAGTTTAAGGCAGTTAAGAGGCAGTTCCTCCAGTAATTGATGATAGGATGTCGAGGAAGGAGTTAAAGATGATTTCAAATTTCTGCCTTGGGCAACTGGGAGAACTGTAATTCTATC
The DNA here is from genome assembly GCA_006408675.1 of Madoqua kirkii. Lineage (NCBI taxonomy): Eukaryota > Metazoa > Chordata > Mammalia > Artiodactyla > Bovidae > Madoqua > Madoqua kirkii. The sequence goes on from SJYC01084620.1 coordinate 34,914, forward strand.
CACTGAGATGCAAGAGAGAAGATGTGTGGGGGAAAGGTGCCTAATTTCTTTGATGGTCAAGGAGGGGATTATGGAAGAAAGGCAGTGAAAGGATCATGGAATCCATATTTAGACCAAAATACCTAGAAGGGAGGAAATACTGAGTAAGGTTTAGGTCTTAAACTGGAGTCTGTAGTAATTCTTTATATCAATAATTGTCCATTAAAATATGATTGCTTAATTTTCACTGGAGAAAATAAAATTATTGTAGCACCATTAGATTACTGTCAGCTCTATACTTTTCAGTTCAGTTCAGTTCAGTTCAGTCCCTCAGTCGTGTCCAACTCTTGGTGACACCATGAATCGCAGCACGCCAGGCCTCCTTGTCCATCACCAACTCCCAGAGGTCACTCAGATTCACGTTTATTGAGTCAGTGATGCCATCCAGCCATCTCATCCTCTGTTGTCCCCTTCTCCTCCTGCCCCCAATCCCTCCCAGCATCAAAGTTCTTTCCAATGAGTCAACTCTTCTCTTGAGGTGGTCAAAATATTGGAGTTTCATCTTTAGCATCATTCCTTCCAAAGAAATCCCAGGCCTGATCTCCTTCAGAATGGACTGGTTGGATCTCCTTGCAGTCCAAGGGACTCTCAAGAGTCTTCTCCAACACCACAGTTCAAAGGCATCAATTCTTCGGCACTCAACCTTCTTCACAGTCCAACTCTCACATCCATACATGAC
>SJYC01084621.1:0-19249 GCA_006408675.1 Madoqua kirkii
TATTGAGTGCAGCACTTTCACAGCATCATCTTTCAGGATTTGAAATAGCTCAACTGGAATTCCATCACCTCCACTAGCTTTGTTTGTAGTGATGCTTTCTAAGGCCCACTTGACTTCACATTCCAAGATGTCTGGCTCTGGATGAGTGATCACACCACTCTGGTTATCTGGGCCATGAAGATCTTTTTTGTACAGTTCTTCCATGTATTCTTGCCACCTCTTCTTAATATCTTCTGCTTCTGTTAGGTCCATACCATTTCTGTCCTTTACTGAGCCCATCTTTGCATAAAGTGTTCCCTTGGTATCTCTGATTTTCTTGAAGAGATCTCTAGTCTTTCCCATTCTGTTCTTTTCCTCTATTTCTTTGCACTGATAACTGAAGAAGGCTTTCTTATCTCTTCTTGCTATTCTTTGGAACTCTGCATTCAGATGCTTATATCTTTCCTTTTCTCCTTTTCTTTTCATTTCTTTTTTTTTTTTTCACAGCTATTTGTAAGCCCTCCCCAGACAGCCATTTTGCTTTTTTGCATTTCAAGCCATACCTGCAGGGCAACCCAGGGCGGGTGGGTCACGGTGGAGAGGTCTGACAGAATGTGGTACACTGGAGAAGAGAATGGCAAACCACTTCAGTATTCTTGCCTTGAGAACCCCATGAACAGTATGAAAAGGCAAAATGATAGGATACTGAAAGAGGAACTCCCTGGGCCAGTAAGTGCCCAATATGCTACTGGAGATCAGTGGAGAAATAACTCTAGAAAGAATGAAAGGATGGAGCCAAAGCAAAAACAATACCCGGAAGCGGATGTGACTGGTGATAGAAGCAAGGTCCGATGCTGTAAAGAGCAATATTGCATAGGAACTTGGAATGTCAGGTCCATGAATCAAGGCAAATTGGAAGTGGTCAAACAAGAAATGGCAAGAGTGAACATTCTAGGAATCAGCGAACTAAAATGGACTGGGTATATCTACTACTGTGGGCAGGAATCTCTCAGAAGAAATGGAGTAGCCATCATGGTGAACAAATAGTCCGAAATGCAGTACTTGCATGCAATCTCAAAAACTACAGAATGATATCTGTTCTTCTCCAAGGCAAACCATTCAAATATCACAGTAATCCAAGTCTATGCCCCAACCAGCAATGCTGAAGAAGCTGAAGTTGAACAGGTCTATGAAGACCTACAAGACCTTTTAGAACTAACGCCTAAAAAAGATGTCCTTTTCATGATAGGGGACTGGAATGCAAAAGTAGGAAGTCAAGAAAACACCTGGAATAACAGGCAAATTTGGCCTTGGAATGCAGAATGAAGCAAGGCAAAGACTAATAGAGTTTTGCCAAGAAAATGCACTGGTTATAGCAAACACTCTCTTCCAACAACACAAGAGAAGACTCTATACATGATCATCACCAGATGGTCAACACTAAAATCAGATTGATTATATTCTTTGCAGTCAAAGATGAAGAAGCTCTATACAGTCTATACTATTAATCCTATCTAATTGTTAGTGTCAATGACTCTAAAAAGTACAGGTAAAAGAAAAAAGGTGTCAGACTAATCCTTCTACTAAATCTCTCTGTTTGCATTTATTCTATATATGTTTCATCTGCAAATTCATTCCTCCTTTACATCTAGCTCCATTGGGAGCCTGTAAATCAGTAAGGCTCTCCTGCCCCATACTCACCCCGTAGGGATAGGCACATGACCTAGGACAGCCAATTAGAATACCCTAGCCCTCTTGGAGAAGGAAATGGCAACACACTCCAGTGTTCTTGCCTGGAGAATCCCAGGGACAGGGGAGCCTCATAGGCTGCCATCTATGGAGTCACACAGAGTCGGACACGACTGAAGTGACTTAGCAGCAGCAGCAGCAGCAGCAGCAGCAGCAGCAGCAGCCCTCTTGGATCCAGTGATTGGTTCAGGAGTAATCTGTGTCCCAAGCAGCACCAATCAAATTCTTCCTTCTGATGACTGTAAGGATGTTGGAAAAGAGCATCTATCTTTCTGCCAGGCCTGCTAGGCACCACTTGGGGAGAGTCTGTGGTTGCGGGGTACCATTTTGTCTGCTCAGACGTGAAACTGAAGCAAACAACAGCTCTCAGTTTCCAAGTTATGCTGGTCAGAACACGTCTCCTTCTCCACTTTAAAATTTTTCTTAATATAATTGGAGATGTTTTTCACTTGCAAAAGAGCTCTGACAAGGTTCCTTGGTGTCCACAGACAAAGCCCATGGCCCTCCCTTATATGCCCCTACTGCTTTACTGAGCTGTCATCATACACCATGCCCTTCACCATTTCAAGTACAGTTCAGCGGACTTTTTGTGCGTTCACAGAATGTACAGCTGCCACCACTATCTAATTTTAGAATGTCTTCATTGTCCCCAAACGCAGTCCCACAAGTGTCAGTCATTTCCCACTGCTTCCTTTGGTAAACACGAATCTACTCTATGTCTCTATGAGTTTTCCTGTTCTGGACATTTTGTGCAAACGGGATCCTACAGTGAACGTATGGCTGTTGTGTCTAGTATCTTTCATTAAGCACGATGTTTTCAAAGTTTATCCATATTATAGCATGTGTCATTATATCATTCTTTTTTATAGCCAAATAATAGTACCCATTTGTTTATCTATTTATCAGTTGATAGACATTTGGAGTATTTCCACTTTGAGGCTACTATTAAAATGCTGCTATATTTGTGTAGATGTTCTTGTGTGGACATATGTTTTGATTCTCTTGGGTATCCGTCGAGGGGTGAAATTGCTGAGTCGTGTGGTAACTCTACGTTTAAACTTTTGAGAAACTGCCAAGTTATTTTCCAAAATAGATGCATCATTTTATATTCCCACCAGCAATGTATGAGGGTTCAACTTTTTCCACTTCCTCACTACACTTACTATCTGTCTTTTTTACTCTGTCATCCAAATGGGTATGAAGTGGTACCTAATTGTGGTTTTGATTTACATTTCCGTGGGGGAATATTTTGTGTGCTTATTGGCCACTTGTAAACCTTTTTTGGAAAAATGTTTAAAATTGAGTTATTTGGTGTTTTATTGTTGGGTTGTAATAGTTTCTCATATATTCTGGTTATAAATCTATCAGCTATAGGATTTGCAAATAAATATGTTCTCTCATTCTGAAGGTTGTTTTTTACTTTGCTATTGTGTTCCATGAAGGACAAAAACAAAAACTTTTAATGAAGTCCAATTTATTTATTTTTATTTTGTCCCATGTGCTTATGGTATTATATCTAAAAACAAACAAACAAGCAAACAAACCATGGCCTAAGCCAAGAACACAAAGATTTACACTTAGAATGCTTTCTTGTGAGAATTTATAGCTTTAGACCTATGATCCATTTGAGTCAATTTTGTATCCTATTACTTCTTGCCTCTCTCTCTCTCTCTCTTTTTGTTCTTGTCCAGTTGTGCTATGGTACACAAACATCTTAGGTATATTTTTTAGAGGATGTAAATAAATATGGATCCCCAAGAGGACTTTGAACTTAAATAAGCTTAGAGAAGTTTGCAGAGTGTATTTCTCTCTTGAAGATTCACAGTGTATATTTGCTCATTAGAGGCTTAATGTCAGCAGCAGGAGAAGAAACCGTTGTGTTTTGGTTCATCTTGTGCTTACAGATACCATAGCCTGGTGGTGGAGGCTGTGCTGTGCCTCCCTGATGCCCCTTTGGAAGAGAACTCATTCCAGCTGCTGACAGTGCTGCTGGGGGCCACCCCTCAGCTGTTGCCTCCTAGGCAATTGGCTCCACTAATTTAGGTTTAACCACCTTATCCAAGATCATGCTTCCTTCCGGGAATAGACTACAGCCAAACACTGATTGGCCTAGGGATGTAAATACCTGGCTGCCTCCCCCTCCTCAAGACAGATTCGCAGGCTCATTTCATCTTCAGAATCCCTGCTGCCCCAGCTAAGGCCGCCCCTTAGTCAGCTCTCCTCTCTCTGTCTGATCCTGCTTCCAGCCCAGCCCTTCTCTTTCTCAAGTGTCGATCCAAAAGCATGCTTTCAGACTGGCTTCCATGCAAAAGAGTATCTCAGCCAGCTGCTTCTAGGAGAACCCAACCTGTGACCAAAAAGAATTTCCCAAACACATTGGAGTACCAAATTTTAATTTTTAGGAAACACCACCAGGCTGGCAGTCAGGAACTGCACTTTGGGAAATGTAAATCTAGCAGAAGCAAGACTTGCAACCCAAAGAACTGATGTACATTCAGATTTGTCTGCTGATTGGCTATTTGATCTTTTAAAAAAACACATTTATTTATTTGGATAATGGATCTTTAGTTGCAGCATGGGGGATCAGGTTCCCTAACCAGTGATCCAACTCGGGCCTCCTGCACGGGCCCCCTGCACTGGGAGCATGAGTGTCTGGCTATTTGATCTTGACTCAGCTTCCTATTTTGCTGGAGCTTCAGTCTATCCTCAATAAAATGAGCACCATAAAATCCACATCCGGAAATCTGAACAGGCCCACCAGTGCTTAGTTGATCCTTCCAAAGTGAAAGTGTTAGTCGCTCAGTCATGTCTGACTCTTTGTGACACCATGGACTGTAGCCCGCCAGGCTTCTCTGTCCAAGGAATTCTCCAGGCAAGAACACTGGAGTGAGTTGCCAATCCCTTCTCCAGGGAATCTTCCCAACCCAGGGACTGAACCTGGAGTCTCCCATACTGCAGGCAGATAGATTGTCTACCGTTTGAGCCAGCAGGCAAGCCCGATCCTTTCAAAAGAGCTCCACAAAGCAAGGGGTTTGTGTAGTTTATATACTACTACGTCCCAGGTGCCTAGAGCTATCTGATACATAGTAAGCATTCTATAAATATTTGAATTCATTAAGTAAATAACACACAACTAACCGTGGAAAGTTTTATTGAGGTATATTTCCTGTCCATATTGTTGAATAGGTCATTTGTGAAAAGGAAAAGTGAAGATTACTTTCACAAGGTCTGCTAGCTGACCTTTCCCATACTCACTGGGAGCCGTAAAAACACTGGCACCATTACTACGAGATTTCTTGGGCAACATCCCACAAACCTTTACAGCCACCAGTTTAATTTGCTGACCTTTCCTGTAATTGCTGGTGTAGGTCATAGTCTCGAGCAAATAAGCTAAAAAGTCACTTGCATTGACTATTGTATTAGATTAAAGCAAGCCTCATAAAGTCCCAGTGAAATGCATTTTGAAGGCTTATTAATTTGAATTGGAAAACATCTTGAAGCTTGCTAAGAAGAATCGAAATGTCATGCCATGCTTGCTGGCTGTAGCATGAACAGGATGGAGACATTCAACTTTATTTAACATGTCCCAAGGCTTGTGTTACTGGATTAAGACATGGCAACCCACTCCAGTATCCTTGCCTGGAAAATTCCATGGACAGAGGAGCCTGGTGGGCTACAGTCCATGGGGTCACAAAGAGTCGGACACGACTGAAGCAACTGAGCACACGCAGGCGAGTGTTGTTAGCAGTTTTTCCTACTGGCAGTGGCACCGAAGAGCAAGAGTGAATAAAATTCCTCAGGGCAGCATTGTTTGTGTTGGATTTTAGGCATAATTTTGCTAAAAGACATAGTCTCTTCCCATAGGAAGACTTCAGGGGGACTAATACCCTTCTAGAAGCAGGAAAGGTTTGGGATTTTGCTCTTGACACTCAGGTATGATTTAGGGGGAGGAAAACACACCGTCACAAGCTCCTGGTAGAACAAAGAAAAGACCCACTGGAGAGATTCAGTCGGGAAGAAGAGGGACTCAAGGATGCTGCTCATTGTAGCTGGAGCTTAGGAAGACATGTTGAAGAAGCTGTCACCTGAATTGTGTCCTAGAGACTAAATATAATTTCTGATGGTGAGGTTGTGAGGGCAGGGCATGCCAGAAATAGTGCAAATGTTACAATCCTAGAAACCGATCGAGACAGGATACAGGGCACCAGAGGCTAATGTGATGGGCGATGAGAATGCACAGATGATGCTGGAAATGAAAGAGTCATGAACATTTTATTACATGTAATTAATCATGGAGTTAGCAATTCTCTTCTCTAGTTCTCATAGTGTATCTCATGCCCCAAGTCTTGAAGCAAGTTTCAAACTATGAAACTACATGGAAACAACATATCTGAAGGTCAGGCTTCTGAAAAGTTTGTGTCTCTGGAATAACACCTTGAATGTCAAAATAACTGAAACAAAAGAGAATAAGTAAGAAAGAAAAAGAAAAAGGAGGAAGAAGAGAGAGAGAAAAAGGAAAACAGAAAGATCTCTAGGAATCACTAAAACCTTATTGCAAAGGATGGGTTTAGGAGTTCAACAGTCTAGGCTTGAATCCTGATCCTGTCACTTATTAATCCTAAGTGGGACCTCACTAAGGTCCCATGGGACTTCATGAAGCTCCATTTCTGCCTATGCAAGTTGGCATCACAGTCTTACCCACCCTGGGGGTGGGGACCAAATGGAGATAGTCTTAAAGCCTCTTATGAGTGACCTCAAGCAGGGGGCACTCAGTCTGTCTACCTGCTCAGTGAAGCTGCCAGCTGTTCTCACTACCTCCTGGCACTAAAGCTCACGGCCTTTCTCAAAAGACAAGTTCTTCTGTTCTCAGTCTACTGTCTGTATTCAAATGCGATTTTTGCTCACCTTGTTTGTTGGACATTGGGGACTCAGGCAGGAATGTTATCACAGGGGGAGTCTCCTGGAAACACACGTGATCACCCAAGCCAGCAGCAGAGGGCGGTGCCAGCAATGCATGCCTACCCTGTGCTTGTCTGGCTCTGTCTTAGAGCATCAAGAGGACACAGTGGCTGTGGTAACGGTGTCCTCGAGTTGGAATGAAAGGCTAAATTCCTTCCTTCAGTCCAAGTACCTTCCATGACCAAAGCATCAGGACTGGTGGGGGGATGATAGAGGGCAAACACGACAGCTGTTTTAAATGGAGCTGGTAACAAACCAGGCAGTCTCTCACATGGCTAGGATGTTTTCATTCAAAACAGTCAAAATGAGCAAATGTTTGAGTCATCTGAAAAAAAAATTTTACTTACAAAGGAAGTTGTAGATGACTCATTTTCCAGGCATGTTTGATAATGAATCGTCAAATCTGCTGAATGAGGTGAGAAGCAGGTGCTCACAGGTTGTTTGCCGATTGAATGGGCTCTATTTTGCTTTTGTGGTGCACAATGAAACAGGTAAAACCACCATTTTTTCCTTCATTGGTGCCTCAACTTCATCCCAAGGGATGAATCCTCCTATCCCCAAATTCCTGTTTCAACTCATGCGCTGCCATCCTGAGCCTTCCAGACTGGAGACTGGGGGATGTCTTCAAGTCTTCTCTGCCCCTCATCCCTGCATCCAGATGATGGGCCAGTCTACAAACACTTTTCTGTAACATTTTGTCCATTTGTGCCCATCTCTTGAGTCTTACGTAAGCAGGTAATTCTTCTTCACCCTGAGGTTGCTGTACCTTCAAGAAGGCAGCTATCCTTTAAATCCATCCCATTCTACACCCCGCATGAAAATGGTCATCCGAGAATCTGGCTGGGACTTGACCACAACCTGATCATGAGCACCTCTCCTAAAGCACTTCCAGCCTCTGCTTCTCAGCGGCAGAGTGAAGGCACACTTGTTGGAAGCATTGTTGGAAAGGTCAGGGTCACTTCTCGGAGGAGCCCTCCATTGCTGGGATGAGAGACCCTCCAGAACCTTTCTCTTCCTTCTCCCACAGTGACCAGTGTACCCCAGACAGTAGCAACGCCATCAGCCTGAGTCCTGGGGTAAGGGCAGTGTAAGGTCAGTGTGCAGTGCAGCCTGTAGCTGCCCCATGAATGTAACTAACATGGATGGCAAATCCAGCTTGCAGTCTTCCGTCATCAGGGTTTAGTTGTATATGGCAAGTCCAGTGTGGTCTTAAGCCATTGGGGTTTAGTGGTTGCTCAGAACTGAGCCCATCTTGACTGATGCATCCCTCCCCAAAGGCTTCAAGGCTCCCCATTATACTGAGACTCTCTTCCAAGCCCTTTGACACAACATTGAAGGACCTTTGATGCAAATCTACCCTCCTGCTTGCTCTCCTGAGCTGTCCCTTTACACAGTCTGTATCTCAACTAAGCTGGACCTGTTTCTGCTCCCCAAGACTGCACATCCTTCCCTCTACTCCCACATGTGCGTAGGTGCTAAGTCACTTCAGTCATGTCTCCATGTCTTTGTGACCCTATGGATGACAGACCACCAGGCTTCTCTGTCCATGGAATTCTCCAGGCAAGAATACTGGAGTAGGTTGCCATGGTCTCCTCCAGGGGATCTTAAAATGCTTTTCCCCATGCTTCCCATCATCAGTCAAAACCTTTGCCTTCTTTAATACCTCCCTCAGACATAATTTTTCAAATGGAGCCTTTCCTGATTCCTCCTGCCCCTGCCTTAGGCCCCTGAAGTGTCTCTGTTCTCTGTCCCTCTAATCACTCTGTAAGATCCTTGGATGAGAAACCTGTCACCCTAGGCACTATACCATTATTACCTACAAGCCAAGCTCAGAAACAACACCATTCATTGCTCCCAGAGGGAATTCCCTGCTGTGAATTTTATAAGTAAGACACCTCTAGCCAAAGAGATGCAGGTTTCCACCGGAAAAGTTCATCATAACTGATTCTTGGACCATAGGGGATCATTTTTTCCCCCTCTGGTTTGTGTTTTGTTTTTAACAATGGAGCTCTGGTCACGATGAATAAGCCCTTTAGAGGACACTAGTTATTTCCTTCTCTTTCTCATGTCTCCCAAAAAGAAGTGGGTAAAAAGCCCTGCAGGGTGAATGGAAGGTTTACGAAGACATTTAATTTTTCAGAATTTTCTAAAGCAGACTACAAATCAGCCTAACTGATTCCAGTTGTGGGCTGATGTGAGTCTAGGCTCACATCTTCTCCGCCAAGCAGACTGGGTAAAGTTTTAGCCAGTCTCCATATGGCTGGTGCTCGGTACATATTTGTGATGGATTGACTGCATTCTGGGTGCCAGATCCAGGCGTTTCCAAAGTGAAAAGAAATACCGATGGCTCTCTCTTTTCCTGTGTTAAAAAGTACAATGTGTACAGCATTCCGTGGGTCCTTGGGACTGGCCTGAATGTCTTCCAGTGTAATCAAAGCCCCGATTGGTCTGCACTCAGAGGATGCAGTGGAAAAGCAGAAAACAGAATTTTTTGATGTCACACTCGGGCGCTAATGAGTCTCCATGAATCTCCTGGTTTCTCTTGCCTCTTGGATACCAGCTGCCCTCTTTATCTGGACAGCAAGGTTCTGATCATCACAAATTAATATCTAGCTTTTCTAAGTCAGTGCTTCTAAAAGGAACTGTGAGAGCAGAAATGGGATTCACCAAAAGTACACCGAGAAGCTGAAAGAATCAGGAAATCTGAGAATCAGAGTCAGAGATCTCACTGCCCTCCAGAATCAGCTCATCACGGACCAGCCCAGGGCGAGACCCACCATCTTTCCTGCTGGTCTAGGGTGTAGGCTTCTGTCCTCCTGGCTAACATTGTAGTCACTCCTTCTCTGCCCCTGGAATCTTCTTCAAGGACCTCTGCCTCCAGCTATGGTGGTTAGCTGGTCCAGCTTGGAGAGTATCTGAAGGGTGAGGCCAAGGTCACAGGCCCACACTCTTAGTTGGCACCTAAGGACCTGCCATTCTCGGGGGGCATCACTACTCACAGTTTGAGCCACGAAAGAAAGTGTGAATTTTGCATCACCTGTCTCCCACCAAGACTCAGGTGGGGGACCTCGCCTTACACAGGGAGGAGCTTAGATGCAAAGTCACCAAGAAGCGTGATAATGTCCACACTTCTCAACCAGATATGCAGCACTCACGGCAGTGTGTGTCTGTGTTCATTGGTCTATGCACTCCTTCTGGAGCAACTGGAAACAGGATGTGAAGGGGGAGGCCGAGGTGACCCCCACACCCATTTTGGGGACTCCCATGCAATCCCAGCAGCTAAGGCCTCCGAGTGTCTGCACTGTGCCCAGTGTGGCCAGAAGACCCTTATTCTGTGGGACTGTATGTACCCTGGTTGGTACAAGTCCACCTCTCAAACCAATTGGAGAATTGAGACAGTATCTCAGACTTGGTACCACCCCCCTGGGGACCTTGTTAAGGCACAGATTTAAGGGTTGAGGCTGGGATCCTTCACTTCTAATAAGCTCCCAGGTGACACTGTTGCTGTAGTTCATGGATGTACTCAGAAGAGCTGAGCGCAAGAGGTCAGCATGCCTGGAGTGCTACAAACCAGGAGAACACTTTGATGGATCACAGCACCGTGGAGCTTCTCGGTGGGGGGCAAGATCCTAGCCTTGACAAGCCAGCAGGAGCTCATTAGATGGCCTGGCTTGATCCGGAGGTGTAATAGACCCAGAGTGATGCACCATCCTGGTTCACCCAGATCTGTCCTGATTTAAGTGCTGAAGGCTTTGCGTCCAGGGAACAAGTATCGTATTTCTCTGATGCTTGCCCAGTCTCACCAGCCAAAGGCACACAGCAATCACGTGCCATTTGCTCAACAGGTTGGCCAAGTTTACCCTCTGGAGGCTGAAGTCACAGGGAGTCTGTTTCATTTCTGGTCTTAGCAAAGCCTTGGAAAGGAAGTAGTGAAGTTTGGGATTATTTTTTCCATAATATCTTTGTGATATCAACCTTGACGTCACTGTTTTACGGTAATAGTTCTTAAGGCTTTCTTTCATTACCCAGAGAACTTTGTGTTGTTGTTATTCAGTCGCTAAGTCGTGTCCAATTCTTTGAGACCCCCATGGACTGAAGCAAGCCAAGCTTCCCTGTCCTTCACTATCTCCAGGAGTTTGTTCAAACTCATGCCCACTGAAGTCAGCGATGGGGCTTCCCTGGTGGCTCAAATGGTAAAGAATCTGCCTGCAATGCAGGAGACCCAGGTTCAGTTTCTGGGTTCAGGAAGATCCCCTGGAGAAGGTAATGGCAACCCATTCCAATATTCTCACCTGGAGAATTCCATGGATAGAGGAGCCTGGCAGGGTCAGGAAGTCCATGGGGTCAATGGGGTCAAGAAGAGTCAGGCATGACTGAGCGAGTAACACTTTTCATTTTCAGAAAACTTTACATTCCTATCACGAATTCCAACCCGCATATGAAGTGTCAGTAGCACTATTGGAGGCCCCAGGAAAGCCAGGCTTGGTGCTGCTCAAACCAGGTCACCACGTTGCAGCAAACCGGCTGTTCCGGGTCATTGCAAAGCGTCTGAATCAGCCACGGCCACGGAGACCTCACCACATCAGGTTGAATCTTAGTGTGCAGGTTCAGTAAGCCAGCTTATCCTCACCTGTAGAGTGGACCATTCCACAGCTGAGACTTTTCCTAAAGAAATGGGTTTATTTGCTTTGATTAGCTTCCTCCTCACTCACAATCATGTTTTTCTTTCTTGGTGAGCCAGAAAGATGCTCATTAAATTTGACATCTAGATTCTCTGCCCAAGATACCCGAGCAAAACCCAAAAAGGACAAGCTGCCCCTTTTCACAGAGTGACTCCTTCAGCCAGCTGATGAGCACATTGGCCTGTGGGTGGGTTGGGGAGAGAGCGGGTCACCTGCGTGAACAGCATCCAGGTTCTGATCCTGCAAACGGTCCCCACCTGCCTCAAGCTTCAGGCCTTTTGCTGGCCTGGGAATGCGCTCCTATTGGAACATGGAAGCCCTGGGTTCGAGGGCACAAATCAGCCTCTGGTTCCTCTCTTATCCCTCCTCCTCTTTCCTCCTCCTCCTCTCGTTCCTCCCATCTTTCCTCCCCCTTCTTCTTCCTCGTCTTCCTTCCTCTTCCTCTCCCTCCTTTTTCTCCTCCCCTCCTCTCTGCTCCCTGCCCTTCCTGCCCCCGTTACTGAGTGCAAGCTCACTCTGCTCACCACATGACAGGCCAATAAACCAAGAGACAAGGTGTGGAGGCCAGAAATATGACTCAGTTCAGAAAGCTGGCAGGCCGAGAAGATGGCAGGCTAGTGTCTCCAAAAAAACCCATCTTATTGGGGTCTGGATGCCAGGTTCTTTTATAGCACAGAGAGGGAGAGGAGGTGAGGAAGTAATGTAAATAAGACCATTGGCCTTGCAAAATAGGAGGGAATGTGTTCATTTCTTTTTCTCTGCAGCCATTCACAGGTGGGCAGGGTCAAGACTGTCCCCTAAGAACTGAACAAAGCCACTTCGGTTTAACATTCAGAAGAATGAGCAGACTCATTGGAAAAGATTCTGATGTTGGGAAAGATAGAGGGCAAGAGGAGAAGGGGGCGACAGAGGATGAGATGGTGGTTGGATGGCATCACGGACTCAGTGGATATGAGACTGAGCAAATTCCAGGAGATGGATAGTGAAGGACAGGGAAGCCTGGCGTGCTACAGTCCATGGTATCACAAAGAGTCAGACATGACTTAGCAACTGAACAACAAGAAGCCAATTTTTATAGCCTCAAGACAGAGAAAATTCCTACTGGAAGGGTGGCATTAGGTGATTAGTTAGGACGCTACAGGGTGGGTAACAGGGTGGTTTTGTTGTTGTTTAGTCACTAAGCTGCGTCCAACCCACAGACTGTGGCCTGACAGGCTCCTCTGTCCATGGGATTTCCCAGGCAAGAATACTGGAGTGGGTTGCCATTACCTTGTAGTCCATGGGCTCAAGAAGAGTCCAGCGCAACTTGGTAACAGAACAACGATAAGAGGGACAAGGTTCCCTGAGGCAGGCCACTATGCATGATTATAATAATAAAAGCGACAGAAAGCAAGGGTAAAGTCAAAGAAGCAGATTCAACATGGAGTCACAATTGACTTCTCCCCGTTACACCCTCTGCCTCCCTCCCAGCCTCACACGTAAGTCTCTCTCTTCCCTTTCCTCCTCCAGAACTTTGAGGCGGTCAGCTCTGGGTCTTTCAGTTGCCATTATCTTTTCCAAGTGTAACTCCCTAGGAGCTGAGAGACCTGTTTTGGTCCATGCACAGCTTTTGGTTTGAATCTTTAACTTTCTGAGCTGTGGCCACACAAAGTCAACTGTGGTCTGTGCCTGGGTTGGAAAAGAATTTCCAGACCTGAGGCAGAATGAGAGGAGAGCAGAGTTAGGGTGGGAGATGCTGGTAGAACCACGGGCAGGCTCGGGGGAGAGCCAACTTCTGTTGCAGGCTAGTCGATGGGATAAATGGACTCACTGGAAAAGACCCTGATTCTGGGAAAGACTGAGGGCAGGAGGAGAAGAGGGTGATCCACAGTTCACTGGACTTTCCTCCCTGGGGTTACTCCTGTCTGAGCTACTTAGGGAAGTTTCCCAAATCACTTTCCATTGACTTTTAGAAGATGGTGGGCAAGATTAGGGAGTAAACTGAGTACAAAAGAAGTCTACACATCAGAGTTCATCTGGGGAGACTGTGTGCTTTGGGAGCTGAACACTCAAGAATCTGAGTCCATTTGAGAATCAGTGCTCAATACAAAGATTCAACCGTCAGCTCTGCTCAGGCCTCAGCCTTGACCTGGATTCCATCTCCCATGTGGCCCTGTGGACCAGTTTCACAGGAGCGCCGTCTTGGCTAATCTTCAGTGACGGGCCCTCGCTGGCCTCTGTGAGCAGGGACGGTGACCCTCCAGCAGCAGGAGGGGCCAGGGTGTAGAGGGAGGGGCCGGTGAGGAAGTGACCAGTGTGTCCCAAACGTGGGCTGGCTTCAGGCCTTTCTTCCCACCTGAGAGCTGGCGGTTTCTGCTGAGCTTTAGCCTTGACCTGGATTCCATCTCCCATGTGGCCCTGTGGACCAGTTTCACAGGAGCGCCGTCTTGGCTAATCTTCAGTGACGGGCCCTCGCTGGCCTCTGTGAGCAGGGACGGTGACCCTCCAGCAGCAGGAGGGGCCAGGGTGTAGAGGGAGGGGCCGGTGAGGAAGTGACCAGTGTGTCCCAAACGTGGGCTGGCTTCAGGCCTTTCTTCCCACCTGAGAGCTGGCGGTTTCTGCTGAGCTTTTTATAAAACATGCAGAGTCGGCTTTCTGCCTGATCTTGTTAGAAGTCACCATTTCCTTCTCTCTGGGGCTGCTTTCACCTTCGTGACTGGGTTTGGGTCCCTGCTCTTTCAGTAGGAAGAATTATGGTTCATTTCACCAAAACCTTGGAGCTGATGGTGGTGTTGCAGCAAGGGAGACCATTCCAGGGCTCGTAAGAGGACTCGGAAAATGCATTGTCCAAGGAGACACATGCGCTGACAAAGCAAGCGGCTTCTTCGGGAAAGGGGTCCCCGGGCCAAGAGCAGAGGATGAGGGATCCCAAGGGGACTGCTCTGCTCATGCTCTCGGTCTTGGGTCTTCTGGTGATGGGATTAGTTTTCGAACTGTCTGTAGCCAGTCACTCTGACTCAGGGTTCTTTCTGGTGGCATACTCATTGCTCAGCCAAGATGGATTCCAACCAGAAGGATTCTGGGAGGTAGTAGGCCACATGGCATCTCCTTTCGACCTTTACTAAACTCTTTTGGTTGGTGGTGGCTTATTGGTTCCGTGTTCTTTCCAGGACTTTCTGTTGTCAAATAACTCACACGAATGATTACTATGGTGCTTGGCCAAGGTAGGCGGTTTCAGTCAGTGTGAACTGACTTTCCCCTTAACAGTGATGTTGAGCGTAAGTCCCCAGGAAAGCAGGGTCCTGGGCCTGTGGTGGATTCCCACACCCCGGGCCTGGGCAGCAGGAGTGGCTTGGAGTCCCCGAGGCGAGGGTTGGCAGTCGGGCAGCACAGCCTTGCCTGGGACTCATGGGCCCTACAGGACACTCCACCAGAGCCATCCCTGTTTTGGCCTGGTGCCCCGGGCCAGCCTGGAAATGCTGTGTGGAGCCGTGCAGGCTTAGAAGAACAAGGGACGTAAGGCCAGACCTCACAGGGCTCCATTCTCCACCTTGACATGCCTCGGTCCAGTAGGCACTTCTCTGTACCCAAATTTCTTTCTCTCTCTCCTTCTTCAGGGTGGTTGTGACGATCAGATGATAGCATCTGTACACTTAACCCTGGAAGTGCCCAGTTACTGACTCTTGGCTTAGGAAACAGAAGGGAGAAGGAGGCAGGAGGCAGTGAGAAGTAACAAGGAGGGGGAGTAAAGGGCAAAAACCTCAGCAGAAGAGGTACAGGAATTGACCTTGACCTTGGCCCTTAGGTACTATGTTTGCATGACGGATGCAGACAGAAACAGCTGGTTTGGGCACCACTGGTGGTATCAAGAAAACTGCATCTGAGAGCAGGGGTCTCACCACTGACGGCTGTGGGAAAGAGTGAGCTTGATTTGTACGAAGGTCTCAAGGTCCTCGCAGGGGAGATGCCAAGCCCCTTCTGGACATGAGGTTCATGGATGGACTTCTCTATTCTCTGAGGCAAGCAGCAGTTTTCTCAGTTTAGAACTTGGAGCTGATAGCTGAGAGTAACAGCGTTCTTTAAACATTTTTCTTGCCCTCCATCTGTCCCCATCTCAACTCACAGGCTCCCCTAGAAGTGCCCGGCCTGCAAGGAATTTCTTGTAACAATTCCAACCATCCCAGCTGTCGCATCCAAGAACCACTATTTTTGATAACAAGGGTCAGAGTGCTGCGGGGCCTCTTTCGTACTGAGGCCGCACCCTTGTGCTGGTGCTGGGTACACACTGAATCAGGCCTGTGGTGCAGTGTGTGTGTGTGGTGTTGGGGTATGGGATATCGACCCTCCTCCGGCTTCCAGCACTGTTCACTTCCAAGAAGGTAGGGCTGTGTGGCTTTGAGGGGAGAGAGTTTGCCTTTGAAGAGCATTTCTGATCCTTAGTGAAATCTCTCCCACTTCCTCTCTCTGACCCAGTGTAACTTTCTGCAACCAATTTCAATCAGGATGGCTGAGTTTTAAGTCTACACGTTTATTTGCAGACAAATTCCTCTATGGCTGCATCCTCGTGGCTTCAGTTCATTCAGTTCAGTCACTCAGTTGTGTCTGACCCTTTGCAACCCCGTGGACTGCAGCATGCCAGGCCTCCCTGTCCATCACCAACTTCAGGAGTTTACTCAAATTCATGTCCATTGAGTTGGTGATGCCATCCAACCATCTCATCCTATGTCATCCCCTTCTCCTCCTGCCTTCAATCAACCCCAGCGGAGTTTCAGCTTCAACATCAGTGGCTTAGAGAAGGTATATTCTTGCTAAAGTACTGTCTCTGGGCTGGGGTTGGGGAAGGGGCATCAGTCCAAAGAGGTGAGGGGGCATGTGTGGGCATGGCTGTGTGTTAGCCACTTTCCTCTCCCTTTCCCTTCCGAAAGCTTTAATTATGTATCTTAGAAAGAAGATAGAAGGGGCGTGTTAGGCACACAGACACACACACACACACACACACACACACACACACCCAGCATCTCTTCTCTTGAAAATTCGAGCACAGCACTGCTGTTTTTAAGGGGCACTTATATCTGTGAATGGCTGAACAATGCAGGGAGATATTTATGCCTAGTACTGGCTTAACACAGGCCTGCCCAGGATGCCATCATGTTCAACTCCATCAGGAAAGCATGTGCTGCACCATAGGAAGCTTACCCAGGGCCAGGGGGTTGGGGGAGACCAACTGCAGGTGAGTGAACTGTGAAAGCTCCAACCTGGAGTGTTCTCTTGTAAACAGCAGCCCACAGAGGGTCAGTGGGCCCTGCTGCACGCTCCTGATGACAATTACAGAAAGGAAGCAGGATGCAGCCCATAGGATGGAGGTACTGGGGGCCCTGACAACATCGGACAGTCTTTGTTCCTGTCCTGTTTCCTGCTTCTCCTTCCATCCCATCCTCTCTGCCCCAGCCTGAGTGAGAATGTCTCATAATTGACTGTCTGTCTCGCTTCCTATGGTTCGACCTCCTGACACACACATGACTGTGTTAGTCGGCTCCATCTGCCATAACAAAAGACGCCAGAGTCTTTGGAGTCTGGAGACTTGAACCACAGACATTTCTTTGCTCAGTTTCTGCAGGTTGGACATCCAAGGTTAAGGTGCTGGCAGGTTTGGTGTCTGCTGGTCTGGTGTCTGCACCTGGCTCCCTACTGGGCTTGCAGACGGCCGCCTCCTCACTGTTCTCGCACACTTTTCCCTGTGCAGCTACCTCCCCTTCCCCTTGCCTCTTCTCAAGAGAACACCAGCCTTACTGGGTTTGGGTATGAGCCTTATGACCTCATTCAGTCTTCACCACTGCCTTAAAGGTCATGTCTGCTTACACAGTCACAATAGAGATCAGAGTTTCAACACATGGGTTTGGGGGGAACATGCCCCAGCCCTGGCATGGGTGTTCCTGAACTCACATGTGGACACAGCACAACCACAGATGACACACAGATGAAGGCCACAGCAGGCCAGAACAGAGCCACGTGGACTCAGGGACGTGGCCCACAGTGACACAAGCTGAGCTGGCCAGTGGGGACACGTGTAAGATGTCCAGTGTCTCCAAATCTGGGCAGGGCCCCGGAAAGGAGAACTTTGCCCTTTAATCAGAACCCAGAATGGCTATGCGGGAGTCGGGGAGAACTGTCAGTGAGCAGACATTCCTGAGCTAATTAGAGCAGGGACAAGAAGTATCAGAGTCAGGTCATCCAGCCTGGACATGGTCCCTTCCTCCTCCTGAGAACTCTGTCCGGAATGGATGACTGAAACTCTGAGAGAAGGGGGTCCTTTCCTAGGCTTCAGGTCTGGGCTCCACACCAGGGCTTCTGATGCCAGAGCTGCCCTGGGAAGACTCCCTTGTGCCCTCCTTGCAGGAGGGGCATCTAGGAATCAACCCCGGATCCCCAGTTAATCTGTAGGGAAACCAGTGAGAGGTGCTGCCTAGAGTCTATTGTCTAAGACAATTGTCTGGACTTGCCCTGTAGGTCTGATGGTCTCTAGGGGAAGGAATCAGATGGAGCGGAATAGAATCCTGCCACCTCCCAGGCAGTGGTGGTTTGGTCGCTAAGTCTTGTCCAACTCTTCTGACCCCGTGGACTGTAGCCTGCCAGGCTCCTCTGTCCATGGGGATTCTCCAGGCAAGAATACTGGAGTGGGTTGCCATTTCCTCCTCCAGGGGTTCTTCCCAACCCAAAGACTGAACCCAGATCTCCTGCATTGCAGGCAAATTCTTTAGGGACTGAGCTATTAGGGAAGCCCCTACTGAACAGAGTACCTTCCCCGAGAGAAATGCCTGGCCTGCGTTACCGCCGTCGGCCAGCAGGGGGCTGTTACCATTTGCCTGAGCGCGGACAGTGATTTTTCTGGTCTTTGTATCATCTCTCTTGAAGGGAAACTAGTGAAGTACTGCAGAACATTGAAACAGGAGCAGACTCTGTCTTAAATGCTCCCTTAATTCTCTGAGAATCTCAGGATGCGGCTGACGGTGATGTTTCCTAATTGTTCTTGCTTTTTCCCAGTTTCTAACTCTTTCGTTTTCAAAGATGGAGTCCTAACAGGGCTCTTGTCGCTCAGTCAATGCCCATGTCCTCCTAACAGCCGCAAAGCCCTGCCCTGGGGCCTCTCTGAGCACATCCACAAGGACTCCCCTGGCCCATGCCATTCTGTTGTTGTTTTGTTGCTAAGTCATGTCTGACTCTTTGCGACCCTGTGGATTGTAGCCCACCAGGCTCCTCTGTCCATGGGGATTCTCCAGTCAAGAATACTGGAGTGGGTTGCCATTTCCTTCTCCAGGGGATCTTCCCAACCCAGGGATCGAAGCCGCGTCTCCTTCATTGGCAGGCGGGTTCTTTACCACTGAGCCACCTGGGAAGCCCACATCCCACTGTAGACCCTCAAAGGTCAGATGTGCCCCACCCCAGGATCTGTGAGCTTGCTCACTGTGTCCCCTCCCACCTGGAGGCCCTGAGCAGATGCCCCACGGCTGCCTTCCCCCCCCTCCTCAGGTCAGGCTCAAAAGTCTCCCTCTCAGTGGGGCCTCCAGCCACCTGTCTGAGCTCTCACCTAGGCTCCCCCACCCCCAGCCCCTCTGCAGCACTCCATCACCTAACATCTCTGCATTTTACTTACTTATCATGTCCTCCCCACCCCAAACCCCCAGTTAGAATATTAACTCCATGTATGGTTGGTTCCCTGCAGCGTCTTCAGGGCCCAGACTTGCAGCTAGTAGATGTATAAACATTGTTGAACTGAAAAAACAGGCCAGTTCACTCCTTGCTTGAAAGTCTTAAGGAATGTCCCAAACCTGTAACATGCGAGGATTCGCGCTGCTCTTGCTGTGCCCACTTCTCCCGTCATCTCAGGATACTGGTTTCTCTCA
>SJYC01084622.1:0-11860 GCA_006408675.1 Madoqua kirkii
GGCCATCCCACTGTGGTACCCCCACCATGAGCCGTGTTGCCTGTTTTAGCCTCTGATCTGTTTCTCTCTAGTCATTCTGAGAATCACGATTGCTTTGCTTGTTTACATGTTTTTTTCTTCCTCCATCAGAATGTCAGCTCTGTGGGAGTTTCAGAAACTGAAGGATTTGAGTGTTTTTTTACCCTCCTCACAAGCTCACTGGCTTACCTGTCGCAAATGCATGGATGCTGGCAGAAGACATGAGATTCCTGGGTCAGAAACACGCGATGAAGCAGCTTCACGTTCAGTGTGAGCTTCAGGCTCCTCCATCAGCTCCCCTCGTCTGTCAAGTTCAGGTTGACGCCACACACACAGGGCTAGCATCACAGCTCAGGAACTCTGTGCTTAAGGAACCCCAATCACTTACCATGGGCTGCTAGCAAACCTGACCTTGGCCTTGGAGGAAGTCATCTTTATTACATGACATAGTACAAACTTCCTTTTTCTCAAAATGGAGATCCTATCTCTTTTTTCCCAAGCTATTTGCCATACAAACATCCTTGAAAAGAATAGTGCTTCTGCTGGCAAGAGGTACAGAAATGTGAAGGACCATGGAGAATTGTCTCCATGAAGAGGGCAGAGTTCATGAATATGTTCATCACTGTCCCAGCGCATCACACCAGCCACCATATTCTAAGCCACAGAACGGAAGCCGTGGGGCTGTATCAGCCAAGCAGAGTTGGTGCCGTTTTCAGAAACACTGAACAGGCATACAGACCAGCAGTGGTTCTATGGAAAAAGCACCTTCTTTGTTGCTTTCTGTATGCTGGATTTTCATTCTGGAATTTCTCTTGGCTTGCTCCTGTCTGGAAAATGAGATAAAAGCACCATTTGAACCTGACATAGCCATGATGGAACAGAGTTGTCTCTGGGAGATGCTTAAGGATTGTGGTGGAAAATAATAATTTTAAAGATGACTTTTGTTTAGGAAACTTCAAGGTTAAGACAGACACAGTGTAAGGCGAGAGGGTGAGCCTCTACAAAAAGAAATACTGGGGGAGGTGTTTGGCGGGCTATAAGAAGAAACTGTTAATCTCTGCTGTCCATATACATTCAGAATCTGGGGTATCTTCCTGGACAGATCCTCAGGCATGAGACCGGAGGCTGACTGCAAACTTTAGCTGACCCCCATGTCCCACATCCAGTTAATCATGAAGTCTGGTCTTTCCGGATTCCTGGTTCCTTCCTGTCCCATCCCTGTGGCCCCTACCAAGTTCACAACATTCTTGTCAACCTCTGGCACCATTTCTTCAGCTTTCTAGTAGAATTTTCCGCTTGCAGTCCGTTGTCCACACCTCTGCCTTGGAGATCTTTCCAAAATGAAATTCTGATTTTGTCATTCCCCTTCTTCAAACTTTCCAGTGATCTCCTGTTTCCTTTAGGACAAAGCTCTAATTCAAAAGGACTCCTGAGATGAGGCCCTTTTTGCCTGACTTCTCCCCTTCTGCTTCACTCTGACTGCTTCTCCCCTTCATCCTCTTTGTTTCAGCCACAATTCAAGTGTTCCCCTGGGCAAGAATGCCTTCCCCACCATTCTTGGGAAAATGTTCAGAGTTCCAAGAAAAAGCTGCCGAGGAATCAGGAAATAATAATCTTAAAGGAATTAAGGCTTAACAATCAACATAGGAACATTTTTGCTCTGGAGGCATCTAATGCTACCAAGTGGAAAGTGAGAGTAGGAAACGCTGACATGTATTGGGTAAAAAGCTCATTTGGGTTTTTCTGTGAGAGCTTACTTCTGAGAGATTCTTACAATAGAATCCAAAGCCAGGGTCAAATAGCTGGGAAATGGGCCCACACTGAATAGGAGAGATGTGATGGAGATTGAGTTGGTCTTGCTGGCAGCTCTGGCCCTGTGAAAAGTGTGCTATGTCTATGTCTCTTGACAGTTGATTAATTTTTGCAAAATAAAAACAAAATAACTATATGCATAGTATACTTAATATAAACCTTATGAGTAGCTTTCTGAGAAATAAGGATAAAACAATAGATATCTTTGGCATGCCTCCTTACCCTTCCTCCTTTCAGTTAAGGTCTGTTCCTCCAGGAAATCACCTTGACCTTTAAATCTGAGGTTTGTTGCCCCTCTGGTATTCTCCTTACTGCTTTCCTACTATTTACTAGACTACATGGAGGATGACTACATTAGTAACCCCCAGAAGAAACACACCTTCTATTTGCATAAATTTGCATGGCCCCTCCCATACCGACTGTGGGAGTGATCATGTGACTTGCTTCAACTACTAGGACATTAATCAGAGTGATACAGATAATTGCTAGGACCTGTATCCTGGGGCTTGTTTCCTTGGAACCCTCCTCCTTGGAAGCCAATCACCACACCTTCAAGAAACTCAGGCTTGGCTACTGAAAAATGTGAGACCCTGGTGGGATGATGGCCGTCTTGGACCTTCCACCCCTCTCCCTGCCAGGCTCCCAGTTGAATACAGCTGTTTCAGGATGTGAAGCAGAAGAACTGCCCAGCTGAGACCAATCTACCCACAGACTTTTGAGAAACAAAGCATGGTTTTTGTTTTTATATTTTTAGCCATGGAATTTTACGATGGTATTTGACACAGCAATAGGTAACCCAAACACACTGTCTGTTATTTCTCTCTTTGCACATAAACTGTAAATTCTCAGAAGGTAAGTTCACGTCTGCCTTACTTTACATAGAGGCTCAGTAAATACATTTGAAAGGACTTTTTCTGAGTCTTGGTTTAGGTCAACCCCAGCAACTTTGCTGGATTCAAGCTTGGCTCCCATCAAACAGGGGGTGATGGAGCATTTTGTTTCTACCTGCATAGAAGTCACCCATGAGAGGAAAGGCACACTCTATGACTTTTCTGTATTTCTCATGCTGAAACTAAGTCTCTCCATCAAGTGAAAAACCTGGATTGCTTTAAGACACTGCTACCTCATGGTGCTTTCTTGCTGTTTTTTGGAAGCCTGTTTAGACTGACAGTTTTTCTTAACACTTTGCTTAGAAAACACTTTTACTTCTAAACACCCAGAAGTTCTGGAGAGGAGGGGAAATGGAAGGTGGTGAGAGAAGGAAAAAAAAAAGTTTGGACTGGATCCAGGCTAAACATTTTCATCAAGTCAACCTCTGACTCAGCACTGAGTGTGAGGCAATTGCTGCTTCTTCTGAACTCCAGGGAGGTTTTTATCTTGACCATCTGGCAATTAATCATGGTGAACAATGCTACCTCTTCCCTTGTCTTCTTGGCATTGAGTCTTGCTGTTTCATTTTTCACAGGTTTAGGCCTGAGTTTCCCCAGAGCCCAGCATGCAACAAATAGCTGCCAGGGAATGGTTTTGCTCCAAGTAACCCTACCAGAAAGTGAACCAGAAAGCACTTTGAACAGCCCAAGGTGACATTGCAAAGATCCCCAAAGGACAGGAAGGCACTGGTGTTCAGAAAGCATGAGCATCTGCCTGAAAGCCCCACCAGCAGCCTGCGCTTCTGCTCCCTGCCTCTGTTGTTCCCTGGTACTGGGAGAGCCAGCCTGATTTGTACCTTGGTCTTTGGAGAAGTCCAACCCCAGACTGAAGTTTTCTTGGCTTTAAGATGAGGCATGAACGGTTCACTGTCTGGCCCTGTCTCTTTCTTTCTTATCTGTGAACCCATGAATCATTTTCCCTGCCGTCACTGAGGTTCCAAAAAGACGACGCTCCAGCTGGAAGGTTTCGGTAAAACAGAGTCTGTCCTGCCGGCTAGAAGTATCAATTCATGTGATAGGGCCTCAGGGCAGCAGGAGTCTCTCTCTCTCTCTCTCTCTTTCTCTTTTAAAATTTTTATTGGAGTGCAGTTGATTTACAATGCTGAGTGAGCTTCAGGTGTACAGCAAAGTGATTCAGTTATACATAACATATATCTACTCTTGTTTTGGATTCTCTTCCCATATAGATCATTAGAGAGTACTGAGCAGAGTTCCCTGTGCCATACAGTAGGCTCCTGTTGGTTATCTATTTTATACGAACCCTTGGGCTGTAACCCGACGGGCTCCTCTGTCCATGGGATTCTCCAGGTAAGAATA
The DNA here is from genome assembly GCA_006408675.1 of Madoqua kirkii. Classification (NCBI taxonomy): domain Eukaryota; kingdom Metazoa; phylum Chordata; class Mammalia; order Artiodactyla; family Bovidae; genus Madoqua; species Madoqua kirkii. The sequence continues at coordinate 4,077 of SJYC01084622.1, forward strand.
CAGGAGTGGGTAGCCATTGCCTTCTTCAGGGGTGTTCCCGACCCAGAGATCGAACCCAGGTCTCCTGCATTGCAGGTGGATTCTTTACCAACTGAGCCACCAGGGAAGCATTTTATATAATAGTACATGTGTTTATAGTATATAGTATATGTGTCAGTCCTAATATCTTGCTAAGGAGGTCTTCAAAGAAGAACTTTTCTGCCAGCTGGCACAATGCCTGCATCCAATTTTTATTCCCCTGTATCTGATGATGCCACATGTCTCAGAAATAGACACATATGTAAAATCTTTAAAAAATGATTTAAAAAGTGAATTTATTTACAAAACAGAAGTAGACCCACAGACACAGAAAGCAAACTTTACCAAAGGGGAAAGAGGGGAAGGATAAATTATGAGTTTGGAATTAACAGACACACACTACTATATGAAAAATAGATAAAAAATAATGACCTATTGTATACCACAGGGAACTCTACTCGATATCTTTTAATAACCTATAAGGGAAAGCATTCTGAAAGATAAAATACATGTATAACTGAATCACTTTGCTGCATGTTTGAAACTAACATGACATTGCAAATCCACTCTTCTTCAGTAAAAATATATAAATAAGTAAAAAGAAAACAGGACCTCCTCCTCCTATAAGGAATGATTCTGCTGACAACCAGTGACCTGAGAAGGTGACCCTAAGCCCCGGAAGAGTTCATAGCCCCTGTGGAACCCTCAGTTTCAGCTTGGGCACACCACAAGTGGAGGTCCCAGATTTGCTGTGTGTGGACTTCTGACCCACAGACCCTGTGGATGAAATGTGTGTTCTTCTAACCACTGTCTGCACAGAGGCTGAGTTTTACCCCTGCCCCTCATTGCAGCCCCAGCCTGCTTGATCACGTGGCTGAGCAGAGCTTTTGTCCCAGGACACCTGCTTCTGAATGGGAAATGCCTTCATCTCCTCCCCTTTGCACCGTTACCTCCACTCTCAGACTCCAGACGTTCAGTGTGCACAGCGATATGTCAGGAGTTTTCATTCACACCACAGGCCTTCTGGAGCCTCACAGTGATCCTGTCTGTGGGGCCTGGGGCCCTAGACAGTGCCTCCAGAAACAACCCCTTCCTAAGATCTTAACACCCACACAGAAGGGAGCATGGAGACTGGAGTCTAGGTTTTTCCAGCTCTGAATTCCATGCTGCTTTCACTCTGTACACTGGAATTGTGGGGAATTTTCTGAGGCTTCAGGATGAATGTTGGAAAGGGGTGGTTTCCCAAAATTACAAACTAGACCACAGTGTTAGGACTCTGGGCAGATGAGCTTTGCCCAAGGGAAGTGCCAGGGAAGAGGCAAATGCCCGGTTTCTGGCTTTCTGGGGTCCTTATCTGTCTTCAGTCCTCCCCAGAACATCACACATGTAGTACAGGAAATTTGCTTTCGCTCTGGGAAAGGCTCTGAGGCTCCTGAGAATCCTCTGTCCTCTCCTTCCCTTCCTGAGATTCCGTCATCAAGTATGACACCCAGAACTGTCCTGCCTCAGGATGTGGTAGTCATCTCCCCATTCATGGGAAGCAACAAGCCCAAGCAGGAGAATTGGAGAGGAGAAAGTGAGGTGCTTCCTAGCAACCCCTCCCTTCACGACTGATCCCTTCAAAAAGCAAGGGAAGAGGAGAAAAAGGGAACATTGCGGGTGGGAGTGGGGTAAGAAAAGGGGGTTTCTAGCCTAAGCGCCTGTAGGGATGGACTTGAGGGAGTGAAAAAGGCAGGAAATTGCCAATAAGTGATAAATTCCAAACAGTCAGCGTTAGGTCTTCACTATCCACCAATCACTGTCAGTGTGGGCAAACCATGTTGTTTTTTTTTTTCTTAGCGATAAGAAGAAATAATATACAAACGGTCACAGTTCAGAACTTGTGGATTCTTCCTGAGAAATGCCAAAAACAAGTTAATGAAGCTTTAATTCTCGGAGAGATTAGCCTGCAGAGCTGGTCTGGCCTCTATCTTTCTTTAACATGGCTTGTCTGCGCTGATAACGTGGGCTAATCACATGTAGGGTGGGGGGTACGTTTGTGCTTTTCTCGCTGCCTTTTTTTTTCAGGTGTTTGTTTTGCCTCCCCCAAGGCTGGCACAGGAAATTGCCTTTTGTTTCCAGGAGTCTTTCTGTCTGTCACTGCTATAGAAATTTCCCTGAGTATCATAACATGGTCCATGGGATGCATTGATGCCAGCCCTGCGTCTTTCCCAGTCTCCCATGTCCAATGATGAGGATGCATGTTCTTTTCTGCTCTGCTCGAACATGGCTTGTTCCACTAATATTTAACTATGGAAATGTCCAAACATACTGCAACAGAGAAAGGATCTTTTAATGGACACCTACCACCTTGATTCTATCAATACAATGAATGTTTTCCCGTACTTGCTTTATGCCATATCTGTCCAACTGTGTGTCTACCTACCAAACGTTCTCGTTTTAAATAAAGCACTGCCAAGTGAACTAGAGTCATCAGTACATGCATGCGTGCATGCTTAGTCGCTCAGTTGTGTCCGACTCTTTGTGACCCCATGGACTGGCCCAGCAAGTTCCTCTGTCTCTGGAATTCTCCAGGCAAGAATATTGGAGGGGGTTGCCATTTCTTTCTCCAGGGGATCTTCCAGACCCAGGACTGAACCAGGGTCTCCTGCATTGCAGGCAGATTCCACTGTACATATGTACCCTATCTTCTTCATCCATTCTTCTGTCAATGGACTAATGTTTCTGACTTGGTTGCTGGGACAGAGATCCTTTTTGAAAGAGAAGCAGCAGGGTGAGGTGTCCGAGGCCAGTCTTCAGGGTGAGACAGAGTGGAGAAGTCCTCAAAAAAAGCACTGATTTCAAAGCTTCAGGAAATTATCATTGAGAAACTTCTAAACAGGAACTTGGTCACAATGGGAAGAAGAGACCCAGAACATCCTGTCAATTTCACATACTCATTTACTAGATAATTTCCAGACACACTGAAAAATATGTATAAGACCACTCTTATTGAAACTACTTTAATTGAGGGAGGAGTTTTAGTCTCATTTGAGCTATGGCATTGCCAACTCAAGGCTGATAAGATCCAGGCTGAGTCCTCTGGGAGGCACCCCTACTCCTGGTGCCCACACTCAGGACCCCACAGGTGGCCAGTGAAGGTAGAAGAACGCTGGATGCCAGTCCCCTGCCTATGTGCCTTGGTTCCCCCCCAAGATGAGCACCAGCAGGAGTGGCCTGGCAGGGGCCCTGAGGGGGTGCCTGGTTGGTCCTGGGGAGCCAAGGGTGGCTGGGGAGCCAGTGACCAACCCCCCTCCATGGGCTGAGGCCTCCTGGAACCTCTACTCCTGTGTCCCATCCGACTTCATTTATAAAACACACATTCCAAGCTAAAATTTAATAATCAAAATCATTCTAGGAAGAGCCTTAAAACCCAAATGTGGGGCCCTTCTGAGCATAGGGCCCTGGGCACTTGTACTGCTGGCTGGCCCGTGAGACAGCCCAGCCACTTCGGGACACTTGATCAGAGCAGGGGTCCCCCAGCATCCACCACCATAGTTGGCCTCTCAGCCTGGCCCATCCCTGCTCAGCCTCTAGAAGAGTCAGGATTGTAAGCCTTGGGTTCAGCCTCTGCAAGGCAGGCACAGTCTCACACCTGTAAGTCTTCAGAGCCTGGTCAGGCACTGGCCAGTGGCTCACAGGCTGCGATGTCTGCTGTGTTTAACTGGCTCCCACACAAGAGGGCTCCAGCTTGTCCTTTCTCTCTGATGCCTTGGTGGGTGGATACCCTCTCCTTCCTGGATCTGCCTACCTGGGCCAGGCCTGGAGTTAGCCTGAGAACCCCCAGGCAAGCCAGCCTGCATGCTTCATGGATGAGGAGCTTTGGTCTGTGTTTTCCTGAAAAGGGGAGATTAGGGCTTATCTAGCAGTGTTAGGGGGAGCCCAGCTAAGAGGGCTTCTATCGTGGTGGCAAACCTGGCTACAAAAGAAGTAATGAAGGGAGTTCCTTGGGGGTCCAGTAGTTAAAACAGTGCTTTTAGGGCTGTGGGCCCAGATTCGACTCCTGGTCAGGGAACTGAGATTCCCCAAGCCATGAGGTACAGTCAAATTTTTTCTAAAGTTTAAAAAATAATAAGAAGAAAGAAAGTAGTGGAAAAAGAGAGTGGGAGGTGCGGGGGTGTTTCTGACCCAGTGTCCATACAAGCAGCAGACACACAGCTACAGGTTCTTTTTTTGCCAAACCACTCCGGTTGCACATCAGGTTATCATGGAACTGTTTCCATGAAGCAAGTTTTCCAATGAGGCAGGGATGTTGGTCCAAGAGAACCACTCTCCTTGCACATAGGTAGGTTGGTGACATTGCCTTGGTGACCCCCCAGCTGTGACCAGCACACTTCCGTATGCTCCTCTCATCCCTGGACTTGCTAGATCCCACCTCCTAGCTTCACTCCTTGGAAGGAAATCCACAGGGTGGGGACAGAATTTTCTGGAGTGACTCTAGTATAGTTTGCTTCTCCAGCAGTGCTCAATGGAAAGGTGGCCCAGGATTTTCTTGGTTTGGATTTGAACCTGAGTATGTTCTGAACCCCTGTAAGGGGCTCTTCATCCCACATGCAAAGAATCCCCAACAATATTTCCGTCTGAACATGGAAGCCTTCTGTTCCCAACCCTGCCCCCACCTACCTATCAGGTCCCCTCCACCTCACCCCCTACAACCTCACGAAGCACTCTTCCTCCACCAGACACACGACAAGTTGACTTTAATTTCTTAGAAAATAAGTCTTTTCCCAGGAGTTACTGCCTGACAGAGTCTGATGTGTGCTTCAGGTAGGCCGCCTTGTTTTAGCGGTATGATTCTCTTGATGTTCATGCCTTGGCACCTCCAATATCCAATCCTCATGAAATATTGGTAGTTTCACTTCCTGAGTAGAGGGAATTTTGCTGTCTTCTCTCCGCTCCCACGACTTCCCCTCGCTCCCATCCCTCGTCACCTCTCGTCTGGACCACTGCCAAGGCTCTCAGCTGATTTCTTTGCCTCTAGACTCTCCTCTCTTCGACCCTTTGTTTAAGACCAAAAATCTACAAGCAATAAATGCTGGAGAGGATGTGGAGAAAAGGGAACCCTGTTACACTGTTGGTGGGAATGCAAACTAGTACAGCCATTATGGAAAACAGTGTGGAGATTCCTGAAAGAATTGCAAATAGAGCTGCCTTACGACCCAGCAATCCCACTGCTGGGCATACACACCGAGGAAACTCGAATTGAAAGAGACACGTGTACCCCAATGTTCATTGCAGCACTGTTTATAATCGCCAGGACATGGAAACAACCCAGATGTCCATCAGCAGATGAATGGATAAGAAAGCTGTGGTACATATATACAGTGGAGTATTACTCAGCCCTCAAAAAGAATAAGTTTGACGCAGTTCTAATGAGATGGATGAAACTGGAGCCGATTATACAGAGTGAAGTAAGCCAGAAAGAAAAACACCAATACAGTATACTGACACATATATATGGAATTTAGAAGACAGTAATGATGACCCCGAAAGTGAGACAATATAAGAGACACAGAGGTATAGAACGGACTTTCTTCTTTTCTCAGCTATTTGTAAGGTCTTCTCAGACAACAGTTTTGCCTTTTTACATTTCTTCTTCTTGGAAATGGTCTCCTGTATAATGTTACGAACCTCTGTGCATAGTTCTTCAGACACTCTACTATATCTAATTCCTTGAAACTATTATTAAATCTATTTTCCCATTAAAAAATGGATGGCTTATTTCTTATTAATATACAAAAATCATTTTTCTAGTAATTTTTTACTGCAAATACCTTTTACCAATCTGAACTTGTATTGAATATATTATCTTTGTGAACTTAAATTTTAACATTAATGCAGTTGAAAGTTTTCATTTATGGATAGTACTTTTTGTATCTTATTAAGGGATTATTTTTAACTAGAACTTCTGGAGTTATCTTTAAAAAAATCCTTCCTTGAAACTATTATTAAATCTATTTTCCCATTAAAAAATGGATGGCTTATTTCTTATTAATATACAAAAATCATTTTTCTAGTAATTTTTTACTGCAAATACCTTTTACCAATCTGAACTTGTATTGAATATATTATCTTTGTGAACTTAAATTTTAACATTAATGCAGTTGAAAGTTTTCATTTATGGATAGTACTTTTTGTATCTTATTAAGGGATTATTTTTAACTAGAACTTCTGGAGTTATCTTTAAAAAAATCCTTATGATATTTCCTTTTATTTTTGAATCTTTAAACTACCTGAATATGATGGCTGTGTATGTGTGAGGAAATAATAGTTCATCTTAATTTCCTTCTGTGTGAATATCCAGTTATCTAAGAATTATTTCTTGTAATGCTGTCATTTCCCCCTTTCACAATGACACCTCTGTCATATATCCAGTATCTATTATGAATAAGTCTATTCTCTGCCCTTTATTACATTGCTCTATTTGTCTATCCATTCTTACCATAGTTTAAAAATAATTCTAACATATAGTAGAGAAAGCCCTTCCAACTTATTTTTTTTCTTTAAAAGTGTCTTGGTTATCTTTTGTCTCCTTGTATGAACTTGGCCAAAATGTTTGTTTGGGTTTTCTAGTAAAGTGCTATGGAAAAAATAGAATGAACTCGCTGGCCAACCTAATGCTTCAATATATTTTAGAATATACTTTTCACATTTTGTAAAAGTAATCTGACTAGCATATTGGATGGGACTGAATTAAATCTATAAATCAATTTGAATATAGTTGACATTTTTAATGATGTTTCAATCTATTACTATCTCTCTCAATACATTTCAGCAAAGCTTATGTATGCATGCTGTGCGAGCTTACTCACTTCAGTCGTGTCCAACTCTCTGTGATCCCATGGACTATGGCCCACCAGCTCCTCCGTCCATGAGATTCTCCAGGCAAGAGTACTGGAGTGGGTTGCCATTTCCTTCCCCCACACTTATGTGTGTGTGTGTGTTATTTTCAATAAAGAATATCAAGAAACTCATAAATTCCCTGGCAAAGAAATCTTTCAAATTTTATATACAAATTTATTTAGAGAATAGAGATGGTCAGAACTGTTCTCAATCTGTTTTTTGAAGTCAGTAACAACTCTGAAACTAAAATCTGACAGGAACATTTAAAAGAAAAGAAAAGAAAATAGTATGTATTATGCATGTCAATGGAAAAATTGCAAACAAAACATAGCAAATATAGTCAAGCAATATATTAAAAAGATAACATATTTCATTCCAACCAACAGTGTGGGAGGATTCCCTTTTCTCCACACTATCTGTAGCATTTATCATTTGTAGGTTCTATGACTGGCTGCCCTGATTTTTGTAAGTTGATAACTCATTATAGTTTTGATTTTCATTTCTCTAATAATCAGTAATGTTGGGCATCTTTACATTTACTTGTTGTTTATCTAGGACTTCTTTGGAGAAATATCTATTTAAGTCTTCTTCCTATTTTTCAATTTTTTAAAATATTGGACTGTAGGAGATACTTGTGTATTTTGGAAATTAATCCCTTGTTGGTCACATTGTTTGCAGATATTTTCTCCCATTTCTTAGGTTGTCTTTTCACTTTATGAATGGTTTCTTTTACTGTGCAAAATCTTTTACATTTAATTAGGCCCCATTTATTTATTTTTGTTTCTATTATTTGAGAAGATGAATCAAATGAATCTTGTTGTGTTTTATGTCCAAGAATTTCCTCTAGGAATTTTATAGCATATGATCTTACATTTAGGCCTTTA
>SJYC01084623.1:43-51049 GCA_006408675.1 Madoqua kirkii
AAGATGAATCAAATGAATCTTGTTGTGTTTTATGTCCAAGAATTTCCTCTAGGAATTTTATAGCATATGATCTTACATTTAGGCCTTTATTTTGAGCTTATTTTTTGTGTATGGTGTTAGATAATGTTCTAATTTCATTATTTTACATGTAGCTGTCCAGTTTTCTCAGCAGCGTTTATAAAGAGCCTTATTCATGTTTATATCTTGCCTCCTTTGTTTCATATTAATTGGCCATAAGTGCACAGTTTATTTATGGACTTTCTATCCTCTTCCATTGATCTATGTGTCTGTTTTTTTTGTGCTAGTACCATACTGTTTTTCTTAGTGTAGGTTTGCAATATAATCTGAAGTCAGGGATCATGATCCCTCCAGCTCCATTCTTCTTTCTAAAGGTTGTTTTGGCTATTTAGGGTCTTTTATGTTTCTATGAAAATGTAATATTTTGTTCTGTTTTAATTCTCTGAAAAATGCCATTGGTAATTTGATAGGGATTGCATTGAATTTGTAGATTGCCTTGGATTGTATGCTCATTTTAAAGTAATGAGTCTTCCAATCCATCTTTCCATCTGTTTATGTCATCTTCATTTCCTTTCCTCATTGTCTTATAAGTATTGGGGTACAGTTCTTTTGCCTCTTTAGGTAGCTTTTGTTGTTAGTGTACAGAAATGCAAGAGATTTCTGTATATTAATTTTGTATGCTAACAGTTTTTTGATAGTACATTTAGGATTTTTATGTGTAGTATTATGTCATTTGCAAAAGTGACAATTTTTCTTCTTTTTTTTTCAATTTGCATTCCTTGTATTTCCTTTTCTACTCTGATTGCTATGGTTAGAAGTTCCAAAACTATGTTTGAGCAAAAGTGGTGAGAGAGGGCCTTTTGTTTTGTTCCTGATCTTATAGGGAATACTGTCAGTTTTTCACCATTGAGTATGATGTTAGCTATGGGTTTGTCACATATGGCTTTTATTATGTTGAGGTATGTTTCCTCTATGGCCACTTTCTGGAGAGTTTCTATCATGAATGAATGTTGAATTTTATCTGAAGCTTTTCCTGCATCTTTTGAGATGTAAGTTGTGTGTCTATTGAGATATAAATTTATGCAGCCGCTATGGGGAACAGTATGAAGTTTCCTTAAAAAACTAAAAATAGAGTTACTACATGATGTGGTAATCCCACTCCTGGGCAACATATCTGGAGAAAATTCTAATTTGAAAAGACACATGTGCCCCAATGTTCATGGAGACATTATTTGCAATAAATGTGGTATAAATATATATACAATGGAATATTACCTTGCCATAGAAATGAATGAAATAATGCCTTTTTATTAGGTCATGGATGAACTTAGAGATTATCACGCTAAGTGAAATAAGTCAGAGAAAGATAAATGTCATACAATGTCACTTAGATGTAGAATCTAAAAAATTATACAAATAAACTTATTTACAAAACAGAATTATTTTTTTTGTATACAATTAACTTTATTTTTTTTGACAATAGAAATTGTTTTATTTACAAAAGATACATTTTCTTTTTTTTTCTTTTTTTTTTTAAATTTAATTTAATACTTCATTCTGTTTCACAGTCCTGCATTGGTTTTGCCATACACTGACATAAATCATCCACAGATGTACACGATCTCCCAAAGCTGAAGCCCCCACCACCTAGATCGTCTACACCTGTGGCTGATTCGTGTCGATGTATGGTGGAACCAATGCAGTACTGTGAAATGGAATAAGCATTAAACAAAAATAAAAAAATTTAAAAAAAAAAATAAGAGACTCCAGATACAAGTTCAATCATGTCACTTTCCTATTTGAAATCCGTTACAGCAAATCCCCAAAGTACACAGGATGAAGCCAGATTTCCTCAACCTGGCACACGAGGCCCTGGAAGATCTAGCCTTGCTTTATCTCTGCAATCTTGTGTCTGAAGCACAAATCACCTGTCTCAACAGGTCCCCCTACCCTGATAGTAGTCAACTTCACTCATCCTCTGAGATGGCTTCCAGCCTTCATGTTCTTTGTTTGTTTTATTTTTTAATTGGAAGAAAATTGCTTTACAATGTTTTGATGGTTTCTGTCATACAATACGCAAATCAGCCATAAGTATACATATGTCCCCTCCCTGTTGAGCCTCTCTCCCCTCTCCCCCGCCCACCCCCTAGGTCATCACAGAGCACCTGGCTGGGCTCCCTGTGTTATAGCAACATCTCAGCGGTCATCTTTATTTTACCCATCATAGTATATACATGTCTATGCTACGGTCTCCACTTGTCCCACTCTCTCCTTCCCCAACTGTGTGCACAAGTCTGTTCTCTATGTCAGCATCTCCATTCCTTCCCTACAAATAGATTCATCAATATCATTTTTTTTCATCTTTTATTATTTCTTTTTTTCTTTTTTTAAATTTAATACTTTATTCCGTTTCACAATCCTGCATTGGTTTTGCCATACACTGACATGAATCAGCCACAGATGTACATGATCTCCCAAAGCCGAAGCGCCCCCCACCACCTCCCACCCCACACCATCTCCCTGGATCATCCCGTACACCAGCCCCAAGCATCCTGTATCCTGTATTGAACATAGACTAGTGCTTCATTTCTTATATGATTGTATACATGTTTCAGTGCCAATCTCCCCAATCATCCCACCCTCTCCCTCTCCCTCAGAAGCCAAAAGTTCGTTCTATACCTCTGTGTCTCTTATGTTGTCTCACTTATAGGGCCATCATACTCTCTTTCTAAATTCCATATATATGTGCCAGTATACTGTAATGGTTTTTTCTTTCTGGCTAACTTCACTCTGTATAATTGGCTCCAGTTTCATCCATCTCAATAGAACTGAGTCAAATTTATTCTTTTTAAGGGCTGAGTAATACTCCATCATGTATATGTACCACAGCTTCTTTATCCATTCATCTGCTGATGGGCATCTAGTTTGTTTCCATGTCCTGGCAATTATAAACAATGCTGCAATGAACATTGGGGTACATGTGTCTCTTTCAATTCTGGTTTCCTTGGTGTGTATGCCCAGCAGTGGGATTGCTGGGTCATAAGGCAGTTCTATTTGCAATTTTTTAAGGAATCTCCACACTGTTTTCCATAATGGCTGTACTAGTTTGCATTCCCACCAACAGTGTAAGAGAGTTCCCTTTTCTCCACATCCTCTCCAGCATTTATTGCTTGTAGATTTTTGGATTGCAGCCATTCTGACTGGTGTGAAGTGGTACCTCATTGTGGTCTTGATTTGCATTTCTCTGATAATGAGTGATGTTGAGCATCACTTTTCTAGATCCCATATATATGCGGTAAAATATGATATGTCTTCAGTTTCTGAGGAGCCTCCTGCCTATGCCCCTCTGTGCTCAGCCGGGGCTGTGCCACGCTCCGAGTCCCCAGCAGCTGTCTGTCATAGCACCCATCACAAGCAATATTATTGCTTTTCTTTCTCTCCTAAGAGATTGTGAATTATCTCTCGTGTCAAGGGCACATTGTGGAAAATACTCAGATTAAAGCTCTTATGAAGAACTATGCATGGAAATGTTGATTGGGACACAATCAGATATTTGAAGACAACCCCAAAATACACATTTCTTAATCTGGCAAGTGGTTTATTTTGAGAAAATTGTTAAGTCAAAATTTTTGTTTTTAAAGAGCTTATGTATTATAAATTAACTATAGTTTACTTCCCCCCAAAATAAAGAACTTGTATATAAAAAGCCCCAGAACTATTTTTAAAAACAGATTCACTGCAGTCTATCTCACAGCTTCAGATGTGTGCCAGTTGAAAAAACCACAGTGCTGGGAAGTTTTTCACCTTCTCTAAAAGTGAAAGTGAAAGTCTCTCAGTAGTGTCCAACTCTTTGCAAACCCATGGAGGAGCCTGCCAGGCTTCTCTGACCATGGAATTCTCCAGGCTAGGATACTGGAGTGGCTAGCCTTTCCCTTCTGTAGAGAATCTGTCTGACCTAGAGATTAAACCCAGGTCTCCTGTATTGTTGGCAGATTCTTTACCAGCTGAGCCACCAGGGAAGCCCTCACCTTCTCTAAGGATGTCCAGCAAATTCTCTTTGGTGGATTTGTTGTTGTTCAGTTGCTCAGTCATGTCCAAATCTTTGAGACCCAATGGACTGCAGCATGCCAAGCTTCCCTGTCCTTTACTGTCTCCCAGAGTTCACTCAAACTCATGTCCATTGACTTGGTAATGTCACCCAATCAGTTCATCCTCTGTCATTCCTTTCTCCTCCTGCCTTCACTCTTTCCCAGCATCAGAGTCTTTTCCAATGAGTCAGTTCTTCGCATCAGGTGGCCAAAGTATTGGAGCTTCAGCTTCAGCATTAGTCCTTCCAATGATTATTCAGGGTTGATTTCTTTTAGGACTGACTGGTTTGATCTCCTTGCAGTCCAAGGGACTTTCAAGAGTCTTCTCCGGTACCACAGTTCAAAAGCATCAATTCTTCAGTGCTCAGCTTTCTATAGACACGACTGAGTGACTATCACTTTCTCACATCTGTACATTTAGAAAAAACCATAGCTTTGACTAGACGGACCTTTGTCAGCAAAGTAATGTCTCTGCTTTTTAATACGTTGTCTAGGTTTGTCATATCTTTTCTTCTAAGGAGAAAGCGTCTTTTAATCGCATGGCTGCAGTCACCATCGGCAGTGATTTTGTAGCCCAAGAAAATAAAGTTTGTCACTATTTCCATTTTTGCCCCATCTATTTGCCATGAAGTAATGGGACTGGATGCCATGATCTTTGTTTTTTGAGTGTTGAGTTTTAGGCCCGTTTTTTCCTCTCCTCTTTCACCTTCATCAAGAGGCTTTTTAGTTCCTCTTCATTGGATAGATGCAGGAAAAAACAAACCAGGAAAGGTGGAGCATGATCCTCTAGCCTCCTTATCAATGTAGGGGAAGGAAGACTGGGGACTCCTCTGAGGGTCAGAAATAGAAAAATCTTGAACTTCCCTGGTGGTCCAGTGGTTAAGAATCTGCCTGGCCATGCAGGGGACATGGGTTCAATCCCTGGCCCCGGAAGACCCCACATATCTTGGGACAACCAATCCGGTACACCACTGCTATTGAAGCTGGCGTGCCCTAGAGCGTGCACTCTGCAACAAGGTGAGAAGTCTCCGCTCACCACAGCTAGAGAAAGCCCATGCGCAGCAAGGAAAACCCAGCATAACCTAAAAAATAAAAGTAATTAAAAAAAATTTTTTTTCTGTGTTAAAAGCATGAAAATTTGGGCAAACCCAGACGCAGCATTGTTTTGCCAGGGAAGCCTTAGTGACTGTCAACCTTCCAAGACGGATGACTCTGTAGGAATGGGTAGAATTATGTCGTAGTCCTAGAATAGGGCAGCAAAGTTTCTCTGTGGAGCGAAAGTCACTGTGCTGAGATGAGGGAGTCTGTTGGCACAGGACAGAATGTTCCAGCACAAGGATAGCTATGTCAAAGCACTGGTTATGAAATGGAGGTGGGGTGGGGAGGTGGGGAGCAGTCCTCGTCTATGGGGAAAAGCTGATTACCTGCAACACTAGGTAAAAGGCCACCGCAAAAGCTGCCTTACTGAGTCTGGGGTTCCACAGCCTGAGTTTTCCCTGTTAACCAGCATTCTAAGGAATCTTCCATTGACCAGGAATCTCCAAGGCCGGTGGAGGCAAGACAAGCTGGTCAGAGACAGGAGGCTGGCTCCTGCCCTGCAGGCTGCCCACAGAGTTGGGATGCCAGCTGTTGCCGCCTCATGCATTCCCAGGAGGCATCCGGCATGACTCACCAGGCCTATTTGAAGGAGGTGACCTGTGCCCAGGATTCCTGGACTCTTGAGGGACTGCTTCCTTCTCCTGCAGCTTCAGGCTAAGAAAAGTCAAGTCTGCAACCACTGCTGGGGCTCCCCAAGAGAGTACTCCCCCATCCTCTGCTGTCCGTCCCGCCTCCCGCATCCTCTGGTTTCGACCGTGTTTTACAAGCACCAGGCCAGTGACTTGCCAGAACCCCAAGATCAGAGGCTGTGGGAGCTGCCCCCACCTGTAGATGTGGGTCTGGGAATAAAAGTGAGGTCCAGAGGCAGTTCTGGTTCTGGTTCTGGTTAGGGTTAGGCAGAGTGCTTCCTGCCACGGTGGAGTGGGAACCAACCCTCTGGGTTTGCCCAAGCTTTCCTGGCTTTAGCACTGAAAAACCTTTTCTTGGGAAGCCCCTGGTTCCTGGGCCAATGAGGGTAATGTGTCTCCCTTCCTCCAAGCCCCTGGGGCTGCATGTTGCTCTCCCCACCCCCCACCCTCTCTTCCTGCCCAAATAGTCCTCAGATGATGAGCCAACCCTCACTTGTAGGCCCAGTGCCTTAATGGAACTGATCGTAGGTTCCTCTGTGCACCGGTTGTGAGATATCTTGGCGTCTACCCGGTGGTCTCTCTCTAAAGAATACATAGAGGATCAGTTGATATCTTCAGCACAGTCATCTTTCTCCTGCAACCATTGGGTTTTGGTTTCCATTCACCTGATTTTACTATTTATTGTACCATGTCCACTCTTTCGTTTGATAGTCTGCAGCTTTGTAACCATTTAAAATTCTTTTTGAAAGGCCTCCAAATTGTTAGGCTTCTCTCAGACCTCTAGCAGGAGGTCTTTCCTAGCTGCTCCTGGCACTTCTTTGAATTCCTCAGCCCTGGCTGAGAGGCACAGTTATAATAAAATCCATTTTATTGGACATATGGGAAAAAATCACATTTTTAAGCATCTGTTGCTACATATAGAGCTATTTTCAAAAATGTCTGAGCTTATAAAAGATCCTAAATGTCCACTGATGTACAAATGAATTGAAAAATGTACAAATGAATTGAATGAAAAAATGGAATATTACTTAGCCATGAAAAAAGGAAACCCTGACATTTGCAACATGGATGGACCTGAGGGCATTGTGCTAAGTGAGATAAGTCAGACAGAGAAAGACAAATTCCATATGATCTCACTTACACATGGAATCTAAGTAACAACAAAGGCAATAATAATGATAATAATAAATAATAATAAAAAGCATAAAAACATGCTCATAGATATATGGAATAGATTGGTGGTTGCCAGAGGCAGGAGTGGGGGAGCTCTGGGGGGCAAAATGGGTGAAGGGAATCAAAAGGTACAAACTTCCAGTTATAAAATAAGTAAGTCCAGGGGATGCAATGTACTGTGGGATGACTGTACTTAATCATACTGTTTTCTATATTTGGAAGTTGCTAAGGGAATGGTTCTTAAAAGCTCTTACCACAAGAAAATAAAAAAAGATTTGTAACTGTGTGAAGAGAGATGCTAAATAGATTTATTATAGTGATCATCACAATTTATACAAATATGGAGTCATTATGTTTTACGCCTGAAACTAATATAATGTTATGTATCAATCAAATCTTAATAAAAATAGATAAAATATAATGTAAAAAAAAAAAGAAAGGATACCTAGTCCTCCACCGGTGCTCATATTCTGGACATGCCTAGGAATTCGTTTTGTCATAGCAGAAAGGTGAATTGAGTCCAGTCCAGCTGTTACCCCAAGCTGTTACTAGTGCTGATCTCTCCATTTGGAAGACAGCCGCTCTCTCCACATGGAGAGTTCCAAGTACAGAACTACTGTTTAGGTTTCTTGGGTTGGGCCAAATGGAAACTATCCCAGGTGGGCTCTGTGAACACCAGGCTGGATCTGGGTGGCCACTGGGGTTGGTCTAACTTTGATGAGGTGTGAGGAACATAATTCCACCAGCCACAATATGGCTTCAAGAATGGGCCTTCTGGACTCCCTGGTGGTTGAGTGGTTACCCTGATGCTGGGAAAGATTGAGGGCAGGAGGAGAAGGGGACGACAGAGGATGAGACGGTTGGATGGTAACACCAACTCAATGGACATGGGTTTGAGTGGACTGTGGGAGTTGCTGATGGACAGGGAGGCCTGGCATGCTGTGGCTCAAGGAGTCGCAAAGAGTTGGACACGACTGAGCGACTGAACTGAACCAAACTGAGTGGTTAAGTAATCACCTTGGAATGCAGGGGACACGGGTTGGTCCCAAAGCAAGATCCCACATGTCACAGAGCAGTGAAGCCCGTGCCTCACAGCTACTGAAGCCCACGGTTCCTAGAGCCTGTGCTCCATCACGAGAGAAGCCACCACAATAAGCCCACACGGCAACAAAGAGTAGCCCCAGCTTGAGGCAATTAAAGAAAGCTATAATGATAATAATAAATAATAATAAAAAGCATAAAAACATGCTCATAGATATATGGAATAGATTGGTGGTTGCCAGAGGCAGGAGTGGGGGAGCTCTGGGGGGCAAAATGGGTGAAGGGAATCAAAAGGTACAAACTTCCAGTTATAAAATAAGTAAGTCCAGGGGATGCAATGTACTGTGGGATGACTGTACTTAATCATACTGTTTTCTATATTTGGAAGTTGCTAAGGGAATGGTTCTTAAAAGCTCTTACCACAAGAAAATAAAAAAAGATTTGTAACTGTGTGAAGAGAGATGCTAAATAGATTTATTATAGTGATCATCACAATTTATACAAATATGGAGTCATTATGTTTTACGCCTGAAACTAATATAATGTTATGTATCAATCAAATCTTAATAAAAATAGATAAAATATAATGTAAAAAAAAAAAGAAAGGATACCTAGTCCTCCACCGGTGCTCATATTCTGGACATGCCTAGGAATTCGTTTTGTCATAGCAGAAAGGTGAATTGAGTCCAGTCCAGCTGTTACCCCAAGCTGTTACTAGTGCTGATCTCTCCATTTGGAAGACAGCCGCTCTCTCCACATGGAGAGTTCCAAGTACAGAACTACTGTTTAGGTTTCTTGGGTTGGGCCAAATGGAAACTATCCCAGGTGGGCTCTGTGAACACCAGGCTGGATCTGGGTGGCCACTGGGGTTGGTCTAACTTTGATGAGGTGTGAGGAACATAATTCCACCAGCCACAATATGGCTTCAAGAATGGGCCTTCTGGACTCCCTGGTGGTTGAGTGGTTACCCTGATGCTGGGAAAGATTGAGGGCAGGAGGAGAAGGGGACGACAGAGGATGAGACGGTTGGATGGTAACACCAACTCAATGGACATGGGTTTGAGTGGACTGTGGGAGTTGCTGATGGACAGGGAGGCCTGGCATGCTGTGGCTCAAGGGGTCGCAAAGAGTTGGACACGACTGAGCGACTGAACTGAACTAAACTGAGTGGTTAAGTAATCACCTTGGAATGCAGGGGACACGGGTTGGTCCCAAAGCAAGATCCCACATGTCACAGAGCAGTGAAGCCCGTGCCTCACAGCTACTGAAGCCCACGGTTCCTAGAGCCTGTGCTCCATCACGAGAGAAGCCACCACAATAAGCCCACACGGCAACAAAGAGTAGCCCCAGCTTGAGGCAATTAAAGAAAGCTGAGCGCAGCAACAAAGATCCAGTGCAGTCAAAAATAAAACAAACACTTTGAAAAAGAATGGGCCTTCCAGTCAGTGTCTGTTGTTTACAATTCTTTGTCCCTTACTGTTCTGATTTTCAGTCTGAGAGGTTCTCCTGGGCAAATGAGCTTCTCCCTTTGGTTCTTGCAGAATGAATCCAGGCACCAAAGTAAAAGTGAAAATTGCTCAGTTGTGTCCTACTCTTTGTGACCCATGGACTATAGCCCACTAGGTTCCTCAGTCCATGAGATTCTCCAGGCAAGAATACTGGAGTGGCCATGCCCTCCTCCAGGGGATCTTCCCCACCCAGGGGTTGAACCCAGGTCTCCCGTATTTCAGGCGGATTCTTTACCATCTGAGCCACAAAGGAAGCCCAAGAATACTGGAGTGGGTAGCCTATCCCTTCTCCAGGGGATCTTCCTGACAGGGATCAACCCTCCAGGAAACAAGAGGGAGAGGAATTCAACACCTCTCATCCAAGTAGGATTTGAATATGTGTTGAAAGAATCTTGTAAATCACTTAGAAAATGTGTCCCAGGTCTGTTAGCAGCCATCAGCCCCTTTTTGCATACCTTCACAAAATTCACTTCCAGTCTCAAGCCCATTCAAATGACAAACACATCTTTAGATCTGAAAACATGTGGATTGGGATCACTGTGCATTGTTATCTGAATTGTCCAAGTGACCCAAAGAAAAATGGAGGTGCATTTGCCTGAGTCCTCTTACTTACCAGACAGATGATGATTCATGTGGAAAATGTTCCCTGTGGTTTTAGAGCATTTCCAAGACACAGCCCTGCTTAAGTGGCCTCGGGCTATGAAGACCAACTTCTGAATGGCTTGTAATAAAAGCTTCTTTGTGAAGTCTGAAACCTCAGCTAGCTCTGGGTTCAAGCTAAGCACTTCAACTGATTTCACCAAAATCTCCCCCAGACCTTTGACCTTTATCAGAAACCATACTATTAGGCCTTTGCCCCACTCACAAAATGTACTTTTATTTTTTTCTTCCTGTGAAACATCATGATTGCACAGAAAAGCTTGGCAGAGGTATTGGGTTTGTGTCCAGTTTAAGATAAATGTGCTCAAGATGATACATTCAACCTGATCTGTGGTTTCCTTTTCTTGAGAAATTTTAGTGACAGGACCTTCTCAATTCTGCAGAGCAACTGAGCCAAACCTGGATCAGTTTTGGGGTTTGATGTTCCACTCTCCTGGTGGTTTGAGAACTGCCTATAACATGATGAGACAAACTCCTGTAACCCCCACCAGCGCCCCCAGGATGAAAACTACTCAGTCCAAACATAGACCAGGCCTCTGTCCAGTGGAAGCCGACGAAGCTCTGTGACTCTTCACCAGGAAAATGAGAGTATGCCTGGGAGGTCACCTTAACCCTACGTGGGAAAGGCCAGGAGGAGAGCTCCCTGAGATATGCAGAAATCCTGGCCAGTCAAGGTGGTCAGCAATGTTCTCCTCTGGTCCAGGGCTTTATAAAGATCAGGACCCTGCTAGGAAGTGTGGACAGAGAGGGTCACCTGCCATGTTAGTAAACCAAGGATGCTGCAGCCAAAAAGCCATCAGCCACCACAGCTGCTCTCAAGGTACAGGGGATTCAGGATGGAGGGGGATTCAGGATGGAGAAAGATAAGATACTGGCCCTGATAGTTAAGATGCTTATTAAAGGAGTAATCTCAGTGAGCCCACACTCTTGCCTCTTTCCATACACAGAAAAGCATTGAAATCAACTTAAGAAATCTATTGTGTGTGTGTGTGTGTGTGTGTGTGTGTGATTAGCAGTGATCTTTTGATGTTCAACTACCTTTTTTATTTCAACAAAAACTCCTATAGAACCAGATTCTTCCCTTAAACCTCTTTGGAACACGTCCCTCAGCACGATCTCAGAGGCTGCCTTCCTGGGCATTAGTCCTCAGTAAGGTCCTCAAACAAAGCATAATTCTCCACTTTTAGGTCATGTGTTTTGTTTTGTTTTCAGTTGCCAGAAGAATAAAAAATTAGATTCACTTGGGTAGGAGGCACCTACACACCTACTGTCTTAGGAAGCTGAGTGAAGGGAAAGAGGGGGAATTTAAACATATTTTTGGTGGGTAAATTCCCAGAATTATTCTCCCAGATTTAGAGCAACAATAAGGGGGGAGGAGTTAGAATAGGTGGGAGAAGAATTCGAGAGGGGTTGTTACTTACTTTTAAGATGAAAGAGTCACCATAGCTCAAGATATTTGAAAGCTCTGTGCAAGACTGATTTTAGTGGAAATACCTCACTACATCTTAATACTACTTCTAAACCCTCAGCACCTTTCGAATTTCTTTCTAATTCATCCCCAAACTATAAAATTGTTACAGATTTCATCCGGGATTAGGGAGCAACATCCTTCCCCTTGTTGTTCATTCTCTAAGTCATGTCTGACTCTTTGTGACTCCATGGACTGTAGCCTGCTAGGCTCCTCTGTCAATGGGATTCTCCAGGCAAGATTACTGGAGTGGGTTGCCATTTCCTTCTCCAGAGGATTTTCCCAACCCAGTGATCAAATCTGCATCTCCTGCATTGGCAAGTGAAGTCGCTCAGTCGTGTCCGACTATTTGCAACCCCACGGACTGAAGCCTACCAGACACCTCTGTCCATGGGATTTTCCAGGCAATAGTCCTGGAGTGGCTTGCCATTTCCTTCTCCAGGGGATCTTCCCAACCCAGGGATCAAACCCGGGTCTCCCACATTGTAGACAGACGCTTTACCGTCTGAGCCACCAGGTGGGTTATTTATCATCTGAGCCATCAGGGAAACTCCCCTCCCCAAGCTATGAATTTGTTTCATATTTCACCCCTGAGGGGTTAAGGAGGAATATTCTTTCCACTGTAGAGATAAGTAAGCCAAGGTTCTGTGGGTTTTGTTGGTTCCTCTTCTGGAGCACAGAACTCTATTCTCATAGGTTTATACACTGAAATTCTGGCAGCAATTTGCCCTGCTTGGTATGTAACATGATTTCCTTTTCTTTCCCTTCTTTCTCTTAGAAACGTGGGCCTGATGCTATCCGTTACTGAGTTCTGTTCACAGATAAATATATTGAAAGGTGATGAGTACAAAGTAACTTGGCTGCCAGCCCATCAGTACAGTAAAAACATGAGCCTATAAAATGTGAAAAGACGAGAGTATAGGAGCTTCTTCCTTTTTTAGAAAAATAAAATCTTATTTTATATTGGAGTATGACCAATTAACAATGTTGTGATAGTTTCAGGTGGACAGCAAAGGGACTCAGCCATCCATATGCATGTATCCGTTGTCCCCCAAACTCCCCTCCCATCCAGGCGGCCACAAAATTTGAGCAGAGTTCCCTGTGCTGTAGTGTGGGTCCTTGTTTGTAACTATGTGGGAATTTCTGATCCCTGAATTTGCAGCGTGTTTACTGTGCAGAGACAAAGCCTTGTCTCCATAGCCCTTGGTTTCCAGGGTTATTAATTATTGACTGGAGTTGTATTAATACGTCTTTTGTGACCTGGACGTTATTGACTGGAGACCTATCAATACATTTTTAGAGAGTGGTAACAATTAGCATCACTGTGGGAAGTTGTTAAGAGCTTAAAATTGATCAAGTGTTCATTATACAGCTTAACGATTTTCGTTATCTTCACACTTTGCTCCATTAGGTTTTTGTTTCCACCTTGTGTGTATTATAAAACTAAACATTTCAAAAGTGACACACTGCAACACTTTGATGAAGAAAAATTTTTCCTTAAATTTTAGGCAGGTACTTTCTCTAACTGTCTGAGTGACATGTATAGAAGGGTCTCAGAAGATAGTTCTTCAGTATATAATTCTGATTTAGATGATGTGAATATCAGACCAACAAAAAGACAGAAAATCTTAGTGACTGATGCTGACTCGGAAAGTGAACATGAAACTCACAGTGCTGGAGGATGCTCCTTTTTTTCTCAGAAGGATAAGCTGATAATAAATATTTCACGAAAATTGGAAGACTGTACAGGTGTGTCAGGTGTTACCTATTGAACGTCATAATCCACAAAGTGTTAGCAAAATAAAAGAATTAATTTTGGGCTGGCCGAAAGAAAAACTGCCAGCCAAAACTGTTAAGTTTCTGCAAAAATCCCGTGGTCAATGAGTTAATGAGTTAATCAGGCTGTGACTGTGTGCTGGGGGCAATCAGAGCCCAGTGTAGACCGAGGCTGTATCTCCTGCCCTCAGTAGGTGCGGACAAGTCCTGGGCAGCAGCTGTGGCCGCTCTCCGGTGATGAACAGGGCATTGCTGCAGGGCTAGCAGGCTGCACGGGCCTCGGGCTGTGTCCCTCAAGCCTCCTTGTCTCTTCCCCCTACTAGCATCCTAGGGATGGTGTGTGGTGGCCAAGGAGAAACCAGAACCTTTGGATTCCTTTTTACATGTCTTTGTCCACTTTCTTTAACACACAAGCAGGGTGTGGGCAGGCCATCCAGCCCTGGTCTCATATTACACTCCACTCAGTGTCACCAGCCCAACAAATTTCTGAAACACCAGGTAACGGTAGAAAATACGTCACAATTTCTTTCAGGATAGTCAAGATTAGAAAATATATTTCTAGAGGGGACAGCCAAAAACTTATTTTTCATATGATGATTCTAATTATATATTTATAATTAGAATAAATTATAAAATAATTGTAATAAATACATAATCATAATATATTATCATTATACTTATATTATAATAATTATAAATTAAATGATAAAATGTTATATTTTATAATATAATACATAAGTATTATAAATAATTTCTAAATATAAATTTAGAAATTTATATTATAATAAATATGCATATGTTATAGTCATAGCATATGGTATGAATATGTAAATGTATACATATATTTATACACAATCATTGTTGAATTTATCAGAGTCCAGTTAATGTCCTCACCTCCACCCCAGCTTGAACACTGAAGAATATGAAGAGAACAAAAAGTTGGGAAAAATAAACAGAAGTGAGGGGTTCATCTTGTTTTGGGAGAGCATGTACAGTGTGCAGAAACAGATATTAAGCTGACATTAAAATCCTAGGAATTTTTCTTAATATCATTCTGCTCAATGGCACCTCAGTCCCCATAACCCTAAAATTTTTTGTCTTCCAATCTTTTTGCTAACCTATACTCTAAAATTTTTCCAAAAACTATGTTCTTGCATCCACATTTTTAAGTTGACAGCTGAATTTCTCTCTTCATTAAGTTTAAATATGTGAGGTAGAATTTCCCACATAATGCAAATGTCAGCATTTTAAAATAAAGCAGTTCATCCCCCTTCAAAATATATCTAACAGAAGGGAAACACTGTAGTTGTCTTATGTCCATTATCATCACTTAAAATGAAAGTTGCTCAGTCACGTCTGACTCTTCGTGACCCCATGGACTATATAGTCCATGGAATCCTCCAGGCCAGAATACTGGAGTGGGTAGCCGTTCTCTTCTCCAGGGGATCGTCCCAACCCAAGGATTGATCCTAGGTCTCCTGCATTGCAGGTGAATTCTTTACCAGCTGAACCACAAGGGAAGCCCAGCATCCATTTAAAAAGTACAACAAATTCTCTTCTTTGGGTATTGGAAATTTATTCTTTAAATTGTATTTCCATTCCTCTTCCACACAGGATTTTATGCCAAGAAAAGATATTTTTGTGATTGAAAATCTTTCACTGACTGCCCATCATACTTGGTTATGAACAAAATATGAACAAAAGTGGAAATTTAAAATATGAACAAAATATGAACAAAAGTGGAAATTTAAAAATTATTTCCTCTGGATTTAGTTATCATCTTAATAATAATCACTGTGATCAAAACAAATATTAACACATTGTTATAAGTTTTGATTAAAATAATTTTTAAATATAAGAAGTAAATATTTTTTGAAAAGTATCAGATGGTTAGGTGTGTCATTGTGTGTTCATTAAAAGACATCTTGCTTGTATTATTATGGATAATAATATGATACATTATTGTCTTGTATCCATATACAAAATATATGGATACCAAGAGAAAGGAGGCAACTGACAGGGAGACAGAACAGCAAATGTTTGGTAAATAAATGTTTCCTGAGCCAGGTAGATACAACGGGACACAGGGAGGAATTTAACAGACTTTGGTGGGCTCCCCCCAGCTACACACCTGGCTCCAACTGTGATTACTTCTAGTGATTGATGCTTCCCTCCTGGATCAGGCCCTCTGATCCAGTCTTTAGGAGGCTAAGGGGGACAAAAGTCTTCCTGAGTCTTCTGGGCCTTGACTGGTTTCAGCTCAAAGTAATCCATATGCCAAAGGGATATTTTGGAGGCAGCACATTTTGCTGCCTCCGTGAGAATCTGGAAACTGAGTCCCTTACATCTGGGGTCCTCGTACCTCTGGAGAAGGCTCTGAGTCTTGAGGTTGTTGGTTGGCCCAGTTGGTTGTACCACGTGAGCCTTCTGAATTCTGCACTGAGATTCCTTCTCCCACGTGGAAAGGAGTGACCCGACTCAATGCCAACCCCCCACCCCTCATCCCCCACCCCCTGGAGCTGGGATCATGGCAGTCGGACCCTGCTCCCACCCAGCCTCTGCCTGCTGGAGTCTGCAGACAATACTGATACCCTAGTCGGAGAGGTGGGGAATCCTCTGAGGAGGCCTTTGGGTGATCACACTGCATGCCCCACCATGACCCCCCGAATTCACAAGCTGTGCACCCTAGCCTAGCATCTGGTCACACGCCAGTTTAGATGCTTCACTCTAGCTTCATTATCCGTGTTGTTCTCGTCAACAGACTCCAGTGATGTTACTTGGGAGCTGGAATCACATCTTAAACTAAAAAAATAAAATAGAAAAGAAAAAACCCCACAAACCCCATAGTTATAACACTTTAAGTAGCTTTTCATCTGGGCCCCCTTCCAGCATCTTACACAGGCCTGGCCTTAGAAGGTGCTCAGATGCTGGCAGGGCCTAGATTGGGGTTCCACTGCTGGGTGCTCCCCCACCCCTCCCTTGCTCCCACCCATGGAAAGCAGGCTGCATACTATAAGTCGTGCATCTGGAACACAAGAGCTCCCCCTCCTCTTTCATCCAGTTTCTTTCCTTTAGGTTTCTTTCCTCCCCTCCCCTCAGCCTTCCTTTCCTTCAGCTTCCGTGGTGGGGCTTCCAAGAAATCTCCAGGCACAAAGTGGGGTGGGGGTGGGGGTGGGGGCTGTCTGTAACCTCCCCTGCTAGCCTTTCTAGCTGCTGCTGTCTGGAGATGAACAGGTGCTTAAGCATAATTCCTGGGCATGGCTGCGGAGAGGAAAACTCAGTTCCAACTGGAAAGGTTTCTTTGGAAACCTTGGGACTTCTGGCGTGATCCCACCAGTTACATCTAGTGGCTTTATTTCTTTTCATCTGCCCCACAGTGTGGCTGCTCTGCCCCTGTCCCAGGCACTAAGATGCTTCTCTGGAATCCTCCCATCCCAGGGCTGACAAGGGAGGCAGGATGCTGGGTCAGTGCACCCTCTAGGCAAGCCAGGGCTGCAGCCCATCAGGGACCCAAATCTGACCCCAGGGGGATGCCTTTTGTCTTCATCTTTGCCAAAAAGAGCATCCTTTCTCATTCTGTGTTTGCCTGACTCTTTCCTGAGAGTGTCCCTGCGGTAGATCTTATAGGAGGTGAACAGTCTAAGTAAGGAAAACCTTTGAAACAGAGAATAGTCAGCAGAAGAATGAATGATCTGATTGTGAGCAATGCACACCTTCTGGAGGGCTCTAGAGTCCTTGCTGGAAGTATCCTGGAGACACTTCTCAGAAATAGCACCCTCAGAGAAGGTTCCAGAAGCTTGTTCCAAGGGATGTTTTCTTCCCAGATGTTACTGGTGTAAAATGAGCCGTAAATTTGGACACAGCTGTCACATAGTGAGCACACTGAAAATGGGGGAGGGGGTGCGGTGACACAGGGGCAAAGGAAAGAGTGTTGGTTATCTTGAACCCAATAAAGACATTCACAAATATTTCTTAAGTACCTGCTGCATGCAAAGGCTTCTATTGGCACCATGGAAGGAGAAGGGATATAAAGTCCGTCTCTGGGCATTGTAATTTGCATGTTGCCATAGCAGAGAGGATGCTTCCAAATTTGGGGGTGCACTTACACACTTATATACAGAGTATATCATGAAAAATGCTGGATTGGATGAAGCACAAGCTAGAATCAAGATTGTCGAGAGAAATATCAATAACCTCAGATATGCAGATGACACCACGCTTATGGCAGAAAGCAAAGAACTTAATGAAAGTGAAAGAGGAGAGTGAAAAAATTGGCTTGAAACATTTAGAAAACTAACATCATGGCATCTGGTTCCATCACTTCATGTCAAATAGATGAGGAAACAATGGAAACATATTTTGGGGGTCTCCAAAGTCACTGCAGAGGGTGACTGCAGCCATGAAATTAAAAGACCCTTGCTTCTTGGAAGAAAAGTTATCACCAACCTAACAGCATATTAAAAAGCAGAGACATTACTTTGCCAACAAATGTCTGCCTAGTCAAAGCTATGGTTTTTCTAGTAGTCATGTATGGATATGAGAGTTGAACTATAAAGAAAGCTGAGCACTGAAGAATTGATGCTTTTGAGCTGTGGTGTTGGAAAGGACTCTTGAAAGTCTCTTGGACAACAAGGAGATCCAACCAGTCCATCTTAAAAGAAATCAGTCCTGAATATTCACTGGAAGGACTGATGCTGAAGCTGAAATGCCAGTATTTTGGTCACCTGATCCAAAGAACTGACTCATTGGAAAAGACCCTGATGCTGGGAAAGATTGAAGGCAGGAGGAGAAGGGGACGACAGAGGATGAGATGGTTGGATGGCATCACTGACTCAATAGACATGAGTTTGAGTAAGCTCCGGGAGCTGGTGATGGACAGGGAGGCCTGGCGTGCTGCAGTCCATGGGGGTCTCAAAGAGTTGGACATGACTGAGCAACTGAACCGAACTGAACTGAACTTACACATTTTCCTCAATAAATAGAAGGATCCCCTTAGAGTGGTCATACAGACAGAAGGTAGCATGGTTGATCACAGGGACTGAGAGCAAAAAGGAATGAGGAGTTCTTGTTTAACTAGTATGTGTGCTAAGTCACTTCAGTCATGCCCAGCTCTTTGCGACCCCATGGACTGTAGCCCGCCTGCCTCCTCTGTCCATGAGAATCTCCAGGCAAGAATCCTGGAGTGGGTTGCCTTCTCTTTCTCCAGGGGATCTTCCTGACCCAAGGATCAAACCCGCATCTCTTATGTCTCCTGCATTGGCAGGCGTGTTCTTTACCACTAGCGCCACCCGGAAAGCCCTTAATTGATATAGGGTTTCAGTTTTGCAAGACAAAAAAGTTCTGGAGATGGATGAGAGTGATGGTCACACAACAATGTCAGTGTACCTAAGGACAGGGAACTTAAATGACTAAAGCAGTAAATTTTATGCTATGTATATATTACACAGTTAAAAATACTAAATGCAAAAAAAGAGAAAGTATAGGGTTGCAGATCCTGTTGTTAGAGCTCCTACCACCCCATCAGACCCTGCTGGTCCAGCCAATTCTTCTCTGCTTCCCTCTCAGCCCCTCTCTGCTCTTGCTGGGTCTCCCACAGCCTCCCTATCTCTCTTCTGCCTTGTGATGGGGGAAGGGAACCCCAAGTTCGATTCCAGTTAGAATTCTACGTGCATCACTTGTCTGTCGTGCGACCTTGGGTCAAGTTCTGATTTCTCTTGACCTAAGTTTCCCAGTTTGTCACATCAGGACCGTCTCCTAGTCCGCTTCTTGGGAAGATCAAACATGGAGACCTCAAGGGTAGTGTGTCTGGCCTACCCTAGGGACCCCACCAACAGTGATTTCCTTCCACCTTTTGGGTTCTCCAACAACCCCTCCCTGGGCACAAGGGGATGCTTTCCCCTTCTCACTCAGAGATGTGCAGGGTGGGAGGAACCCCTTATCAGATGAGGACTAAATGTGCAAACATGCAGTTGCTATTTTTAAATTCTGGATCTCTATTTCATTTTTGTTCCAGCAGGATGATTTATGCCATATTCTATTTCTTTCCACAGAAGAGCAGCTTTTATTATGTCATCAATTAGAGATGGATGGGAGTCTGTGTGTGTGGCTCCTTCCTGGGAGAGGAGCTCAGCAGGGGTGGGAGGAGGATGGTACTCAGCTGTTTGCTGATTGCTTGACTCAACCTGAGGCTGTTGTAGATTTCCCATCCTGTGTTCAAAACTGCCAGCAAAGTCAGCTGCATGGAGCTGAATTTGCCCTGGAACAAAAACCCAAAAAACCAAAAAAACCATCCAGCCTCAGCAAGTTCAGTCACAGCGATAACCAAACAGATTCTGGAAGGATGAATACAGAAGGCAACATTGGTGGTGCCACAGCTGCGAATGCCATCCACAGCAGACAGCCCAGACAGTCACAGGCCTGGGGAGAATCCACCTGTGGGCTGAATAATGCAGGGCACATTGAGGGTGAAGTCATGCCCAGGGCGAGGTTGGCACTTTCTGGAACTCATCAATAAAGCAAAACGCTCCTTTGGTCCTGGGGCAGGAAGTTTCTGATTGCTCCCTAGCCCTGGGAATGTCACAGCTCAAATGGTGAACACAGATGCCCCTGTCTTGAAGTAAGGGCCCCAGTTTTCAGCCCATATTGCACGTGAGGGATGTGGGGAGGGCCAGGACACCCTGTGACAGCCAGGGACTCTTTCTCTTGTGAGAAATCAAAGACCTCTGAGTGTTTTCACTTATTTTGCTATGAGTGAAGCTGATTTCCCCGAGAGGGTACGGGAGGGAGAGCTCTGGAACATATTCTTGTCTCCTGGGGGTGGTAAACTCTTCCAGAATGTGTCTGGTCTGCCATATGGTAGAGAAACCAAGCCCAGTGGGGCGCTGGCTGACCGGGAGTGCGTGGCTTTTCCTCGCAGACATCCTGGGATAGGAATTTCAGAGGTAGATCTAATTGGACTGCTCCTTCCCTGCTCTGTACTAATTAGACAAGAAACCAAGGCATTGGTGGGAAGTTTATTTACAGTGCAGACCAAGCAATGCCAAAGATGCTACAAGGCAGTGGGCAGATCCCAGGGAGGGAGCAGGCAGCAGTGCCGGGGGACTTGAGGGGAGGGAGAGGAGGGCTGTGGCGGGGTTCGTATCAGTGGGGTTTCTGGGGTTCAAGGGCAGTTGATAGAGTTGGGTCAGGGCCCCTGACTAACTGCAGAGAGCCAGGTCTGTGGAAAGTCAGACTGACTTTTGAGGACACCTTTGAAAGAAGCAGGAATCAGGAAAATGTTTCCAGCCAGAAACGCCAAGATTTTAGCCCAAGGCAGGAGAAGTTCTGGCTGCTGGTAAGGCTCTGACTTCTTCCCGTAGGATGGATCTGTTCCCTGAGGTATGGCTGTCAGACCACAGTGTGGACCCCTTCATCACAGCTGAGAGAGAAACCAGGCTGGACAGAATTTCACACTCAGGCTCGGAGTGGAGAGCCGGTGATAAAGTAACCTGTGGCAGGTGTGACAAATGCTCCCAGGCATCTGTTATAAGGTCTAGACTTTGTGAACTGACTTTATTTCCAAGCCCTACCCAGTGGCCTCTCCTCAACCCTCTGGAACAGCCTTCCTCATTTTCTGCTCAGTCCTAAGCTGTCAGCCCACAGGTCAATTCTAGTGCTTGACAGGTGATCTGCCAGTGAGGCTGAGCAAATGGAAACATTAGATATTGGTGAGGCTTGCAAAGGCATTAGTGAAGGTTCCAAAGCCGTGTGCCATAACACAATCAGATATGCTTCCAGAGAAATTCTGGAAAGATTCTTGAAAAAGATGTTTGGAGAATAGCCAGTAAGAGTGGATCTAGAGGACTTCCCTAGTGACACAATGAATGAGAATTTGCCTGCCAATGCAGGGGACACAGATTCAATCCCTGGTCTGGGAAGATCCCATATGCCTCAGTGCAACTAAGTCCGTGTACCACACCTCCGAGCGTGTGCTCTAGAGTCCGAGAGCTGCCACTACGGAGTCTCTATGCTGCAGCTACTATAGCCCTTGTGCCCTAGAGCCTGTACGCCACAACAGGAGAAACCACCATGATGAGAAGCCTGTGCATCGCAGACAAGAGCAGCCCCGCTTGCCACAGCTAGAGAAAACACACAAAAGCAACAAGGACCCAGTGCAGCCAAAAAAGAGAGAGATGGAGCGCATAAAACGCTTTATTCTGTTTCTCCTCTCTGAGTGGAATCCATCCTGATGTTTGTTTATGAGTCCATTATTATGTTCACATATGTATTTCTTCTTACTGTGCACCAAACTTTTTTCAGTGTGACCTGAACTTCGTTGGCCTTATGAATATCATTCTTATACATTTTATTGGCATTTGTAAGCACTGCAATAAATTAGACATTTTAAAAATATGTGCCTCTGAAAGTAATTACTGGCGTTTTGACTAACAGAGTGGTATCCCCGTGAGAAGCATCAATTTCTTTTGTTGGGGAAAAGGCAAACATTTTTATGAAAACAATGCTCACTCCACGTAGGGTAGATGTGGGAGTATACACAAGGGATGATGCAAGTCCTTTTCCCATGCAGCTGAATTGAAAAACAAGACAAATATTTTGAACAGCTCATATGTCAAGGAGACATGTGCAGACCCCACTTGTTAAAATAATAATGGTATCATGGTGCACTGATGTGGTGCTTTTATCTTCAAAGCAATTTATGACTGTTCACTAGTTGACTTAGAACAAAAGATCAGAAATTGGCGGGAGGTTCTGGGTATGTGATTTTAAGAAGAATGGATGGGACAGAGATCAAAGAGACAGCCCTCCACCCACTAGGCTTTGTTAAGTGTCCCCCTGGAACCTAAAAGGAAGCCTGCAATTCTGCCCTGGGGGGCTGGTTTCTTCTGGACAGTGGAAGCTGACGATTCAATGGCAGAAAGAAAGTTGGGGTTTTTTTCCCCATCAAATCCCTCTCCTCTAGCCTTGTGTGGTCAGGGTCCTAGACCAGGGAAGGCCAGCAGATACATTCCAAACCAGGGTCCCAATGTCCACCTCACACTCAAAAGAGGGGAGACATTTCAGCTCGTGACACGGCCTTACCTCTCTCCAGTCCCTTTGGGCCAAGGTAGCCCCGTAGTCTGAATCCAAGGTCATAATAGTGGTTCTGCAGGAGAGGCGAGGGATAGTTAGGGAGTTTGGAATTGACAGGTTCAGTTTCAGGTGTTCAGCAAAATGATTCAGTTATACATATACATATATCTATTTGTTTTCAAATTCTTTTTCCATTTAGGTTATTACAGAATATTGAGCAGTGTTTCCTATGCTATACAGTAAGTCCTTATTGGTTATCTATTTTAAATATTGATATAGCGTGTGAACCTGTAAATATATATAAATGCATATATATATATATATAAACCTGTAAATATATATATATATACATACACACACACACACACACACACACATCGGGTACCTCATGCCTGGATTTGCTTCCATGTGTCTTAATGAACTGTTTCCTGAGTACCCACTCTGGACTGGGTTCTCTGCTGGGTACCGGGGCCACGGCTTGAATAAGACACTATTGACATGGCCCTCATGAAGTTTCTGGTCTAAGAGGAGAAAGCATTCGACCCAGAAATGAGCACTAATGTATTGGGTGAAACGCATGCTTGTGGATGAAAACTCTAGGGAACCGAATGAGCCAATAGCAGGAAGTCTTGACCTCATCTGGGAGTCAGGAAAGGCTCTACTAAAACAATGTTTGAGGTGGATGCTGGGAAATCAACAGAGAAAAGAGAGGTGGCGTGGGGGGGAATTCCAAGAAAAGACATTGGTTCCTCAGTGGAAGCCAGTGAGCCAGGGAACTTTTAAAAAGGTCAGTGTGGCCAGAGTCTCGGGAGCGAGGAGGCAGTGGAGAGGGAAGGGAGGCTGGACCAAGGCTTGCAGTGTTCTGGGAGTCTTGGGGCAGGCTTGGGTTTTAATCCTAAAAGCAGTGACAAGTCATCAAAGGGTTTTGTTTTGGATGCATGATCTTGGTTCCTTTGCCAGAGATTGAACCTGTGCTCCTGTAATGGAGAGATTCTTAACCACTGGATCACCAGGGAAGTCCATCCATTACCTTTTTTTAAAATGTATTCATCCATCAACCATTTATGACAATGACTGTACTTACATTGTGCAAAGTCACCAAAGCTATGTCTAGCTCTTGGCAATCCCATAAACTATGGCCCGCCAGCCTTCTCTGTCCGAGAGATTTCCCAGGCAAGAATATACTGGAATGGGTTGCCATTTCCCACTCCAGGGGATCTTCCCCACCCAAGGCTCGAACCCTCATGTCAGGTGTCTCTTGCACTGGCACATGAGTCCTGCACTCGCACACAAGTTCTTTACCACTAGGAAAGCCCGTACTTACATTAGTGGAGACATATAATTTTTTTTCTTTTATTTTGGCCACACCATGTGGCATGTGGGACCTTAACTCCCCAACTAGGAATCAAACCAGTGCCCTCTTCATTGGCAGCATGGAGTCTTGACCACTGGACTGCCAGGGAAGTCCCCGTCCAAAGGTTTCAAGTAGGAGGGTTGTATCTTCCTCCTCCTGATTTTTAAAGATGACCCTGGCTTCTGTGTAGAGAGCCAGGGTGGAGGGAGCGATGTCCAAGTAGGACTCCCTGTGGCCATTAAGTGAGAGGGGATGGGCTTGATGAGGGGATGTTGGATGAGATGGTGGGGACTGGATGGATGTCAGTTCCACAGGCCCCACAGAGAGTTTTTACATACGTTCTCCATCAATTATAAATGTTTTTTAGCTGTCAACCATCATCATGACTGTTATCGGTCTGTATATTTGGTTTGGAAATACATAGATAAATTAACATAACCTCGTTAAGGGAAACAGCATTCCAGATCAAGAGCTGGCAAAACCACAGTCCATCTGTGGGCCAAAACCGGCCCTCCGCTACTTTTGTAAATAAGGTTTTATTGGCCCACGGCCACGCCCACTTGTTTCCATATTGTTTATGGCTGCTTTTGCCTGGCAAATTGCTAAGTCTAACAGAGACCACATGTCCAGCACAGCTTAAAATACTCCCTGATCTACAGAAAAGTTTGCCTATCTCTGTTCAGATCTTTATGCTTTCTACTGATGAAAGGTACACCTCTTAACCCTTTCTCTCTGGCTCTGCCAGTTCTGAGAGCTTCGGGCTCTTCTCTCACTTCTGCCCTTGAGGTAAAGGCAACTGCCAGTCTTCCTGGGTACAAGGAGACCTGATGGCTAAGGTTAAGTCATGAGCTTCTCTGATGGCTCAGTAGATAAAGAATCCTGCAGTGATGGGAGACGTGGCTTCGATCCCTGGGTCAGAAAGATCTCCTAGAGGAGGGAATGACAACCCACTCCAGTATTCCAGCCTGGAGAATCCCATGGATAGAGGAGCCTGGTGGGCTACAGTCCAAACTGTCACAAAGAGAAATGACTGAGCAAGCAGGTAGGTGCACAATCTAGTTAAAATTCCGTGTCTTCTTATTTTACAGAATAAATAAAAATATAGTTAAGACATTGGCCCCAGGGACTTCCCTGATGGTCCAGTGATTAAGACCCCACACTTCCAATGCAAGGGACACAAATTGGATCCCTGGCTGGGGAACTAAGATCTCATATTCTGTGTGACATGGCAGAAAAATAAAGCAAACAAAGAAAAATCCCCTTTAGTTTCTCTGTTGTAAAATGAGGATAACGACAGCACTAACCTCAGAGGTTGTTTCAACAAGCATTTACTGAATAGCTACAGGGTACTAGGGACCATCCTTGTTCTGGAGAAGACAGTGAGTAAATCAGATAACGCCCACACTCCCGGAGATTACAGAGTGAGAAGAGGCATCAGTAGGGCCCTGAGGGGACAAAGCGCAGCATAAATGAAGCCGGTACAGACATGAGGGATTATTTACCCACCACATCGTCACCCATCATCACCCAGAGCTCTGTAGTGATCCAGGCTTCCAGGCTTGTGGCTGTCTTAGAATCAAACACAAACTCAAATCCAGAATTGGGTGAGGGAGTGAGGCAACCACTCAGGCGCAAACTTTATGGCGACAACAAAACACTCCAACTAACGCGACGTCCTCAAAATAAAAACTAATGCGGAAGAATCCACGTGAACAAATGACCAACATTTTACATAAAGACAGAATCATCACTGCTGAATTTTCCTTTTGCCTCAGAGCCCTAGATGGCTTGGCAGGAGCTGCATAGACCCGCGCCCACACGTGCAAATGCGTCACTCGGCTGCAGGGCACGCGCATCCTGTGCCGGGCACCAGCCCGAGTCCTCACTTCTCTCTGAAGTGTGACTGTTAGACACAACTCAGACGGCTGAGCGAACGTTCCGAAACTCCCTCATCTCGCCTCTCTTTGGATGCCTTGGAAATGGAGTTCTGCTGTGTTTTGCTTTGTCGACATTTGCCAGAACGGAAACCAGAGAGCGTCCAACTGTTAATGGCAGGGCCCAGGAAAGTTTAAACGGCACCCCATCAATCTAGAAACACAGCCTCAGAGGCCTGCGGGCCAGGCTCGGGGCACACGCAGACCTCACAGCCGGGATGGAAAGAACCCAGACTTGAGACTTGAAGAAGAGCCTCCTCTGTCAGATCCCTGGGATTCCTGGAGGTCTTCCCCATCTGTAATACACGCTCACTCACTCTCACAGACACAGGCACACATACGCACACCCACCCATACACTCACACACAACATACACACACGACACATACACTCTCACATATGCTCACACTCATACACACCTTCACATACACTCATACGATCCCGTACCCTCACACCCTCACACACACTCACACACCAGACACACACCCTTACACACTCACACACATTCACATGCCCTCACACCCTCACATCCCCTAACACACAAGACACACACTCACACACATTCATACACCTTCATATACCCTTACACCTTCACATGCTCACACACTCATACACAAGATACACACACTCACACACAAGACACACTCACACATGCTGACACACAAGACACACACCCTCTTATACTCACACACTTTCATACACCCTTACACATACTCACACATAAGACACACACACACCCTCACATACACACACTCACACACCCTTACATTCACATAGAGACACTCACATACAGATACTCAGACACACACAGTTGTACGTATACACATGCATCTGTGTTTGCCAGAAAACTGACATTGACTCTTTCAGAGAGTTAAAACAACAAAGGCAAAATGATTTGTGTCACATCAAGGGTATATATAGGTGCAGAAGACTGAACAAGTAAGTTATGTGTGTGTGTGTGTGTGTGTGTGTGTGTGTGTGTGTGTGATATACAGAAAACCACCTGTGAGCACTGCGTACCCGTCCACATCGTCCGGTGGCTATGGCCGCCCAGATGTGGGGTTCAGGGCCATAGCCCAGCGCCGCCCCGCTGCCCAGTGACAGGGAGCAATCCCATGGGGATGCTGACATATGGAAACATCCTGGATCTGGTTCACTAGAAGGAGGTTGGTGGGTGTCTAGCACTTTGCTCTAGATTCTGTTTCTAGGTACAGAGCCTTCTGTGTTGCAGCCAGGAGAAAGCCTGATGCCACACGTGCAAGCTGGGTCGCTGACAGAGGACAGTCCAGCAGGTGAGGGGGTGGGGAGAGAGGCCTGGCTAGTCGCTCTTCCCAGGCATTAACCAGGGCACTTAGAAATCAGGAGAGGTTGAGGTGGGCTAGTCCTCTCAGGATATTCATGTCCATTACTTGTTCGTTACACGTTCATACTAGCCAGGTGCGGTTTGCTGTCCTAGGAGATTCCGGGAAGAGGGATGGACGATGTGACTCCTGCTTCCAGGGGCTGCTAGGTTAGTTGACAACTGGTAGGGTAACTGGTTGTGAAATAATGACACTGTTTGGGGAAGGATTTGGGCAATCAGTTCTATGGCATGACCCCACCCCTACTATACACAGTGTCATGGACTGGTAGGCAGGGCTGGGAGCAGAAGGACACGGAGCATCGTTCTGCCCAGAAGGCTTGTTTCTGCAGCTCTGTGACCTCAGGCTGGTGCTTCTCAAAGTGTGAGCCTGATGGGTGGCCCCAGCAGCATCACCATCCTCATGGGAACCTGTGAACATGCCAGTTCTCAGGCCCCACCACTGACCTACTGAATCAGAAGCTCCAGGAAGGGATCCAGAAAACTGTCTTAACAAGCCTTCGGGGTGTTCCTGAAATTTGCTCACACGTGAGAACACAGCCTTCAAGCACATTGCTTGACCCCTTTGGCCCTATTTCCCTCATCTCCCACCAAGGGAAAGTTACTTGTCCCAGTCCACCCATTTAAGTTATGGGAATCAAGTAAGTTAATCAAAGCACCTAATAATGCTAAATGAAAGTTGCTTAGTCGTGTCCAGCTCTTTGTGACCCCATGGACTATACAGTCCATGGAATTCTCCAGGCCAGAATACTGGAGTGGGTAGCCTTTCCCTTCTCCAGGGGATATTCCCAACCCAGGGATTGAACCCAGGTCTCCTGCATTGCAGGCAGATTCTTTACCACCTGAACTATGAGGGAATGCTAAGGACATCGACAAATTATTACCATAAAGAAGATGTGGCACATATATACAGTGGACTACTGTGCTTCTCTAAGTCACTTCAGTCATGTTCGACTCTTTGCGACCCCATGGACTGTAGCCCACCAAGCTCCCCTGTCCATGGGATTCTCCAGGCAAAAATACTGGAGTCAGTTGCCATGCCCTCCTCACAATGGACTATTACTCAACCATAAAAAAAGAATGAAAACTAACACCATTTGCAGCCACATGGATGGACCCCAGAGATTATCATCCTGAGAAAGAGAAAGATAAATATTTATGAAATCACTTACATGTGGAATCAAAAAATAATGAATCTATTTACAAAACAGAAATAGACTCCAGACATAGAAAATAAACTTATGGTACCAGAAGGGAAAGGGAGGTGGGAGTGGAGCAAATTAGGAGTTCAGGATTAACGTATACACACAGCTATATATAAAGTAGATAAGCAACAAGGACCTACTGTACAACACAGGGGACTATATTCAATACCTTCTAATAACCTATAATGGAAAAGAATCTGAAAAATATGTATAAAACAATCACTTTGCTGTATACCTGAAACTAATATAATGTTGTAAATCAGCTATACTCCAATTTAGAAAATAATTATTGCCAATGCAAAGCAGAAAGCTTTAAACAAACAAACAACAAAATCCAGTCACTTCCGGCAGTGAGTAGGGCATTCTATTCCAGGAGTGGTCCTCATCAGAGAAAACATCCAAGCTGCTGCTTCTGCTGCTAAGTCGCTTCAGTCGTGTCCGACTCTGTGCGACCCCATAGCCAGCAGCCTACCAGGCTCCTCCGTCTCTGGGATTCTCCAGGCAAGAACACTGGAGTGGGTTGCCATTTCCTTCTCCAATGCATGAAAGTGAAAAGTGAAAGTGAAGTCAAGTCAGTCGTGTCTGACTCCTAGCGACCCCATGGACCGCAGCCTACCAGAGGTGCCTCCCATGTAAGACCATACTGTAAATACCCACATCACAATAAAACCCATCACTCACCCTCAGCAGGGCTGCTCAAGTTGTTCAACAGCTGCTGAGTGAACTGGATTCCACAGCTTCAGATGCACAGGCCCAGTGGGGGTGGGCGCCAGGCCAGGTTGCTTCGAGCCAGACAGGTTGGAAACACTTTTCTTCTGAGTTCCTGAGGAGGGTGTGGTAATAAACTCAGGAGAGAAACAGCCAGGAGGGCTTAGGAAAGCTACTCCATCACCTTAGAGGCAAGTTAAATATACGATGGTGCATAGAAGAGAGAAGCTCGCTTCTTATAAGACACAAGGGAAAAGATTACACAGAGGGTTCAGAGAGAGCCACTCTCACCATTAAAAAACAGAGTGGTAAATCTACAGATAAATTTACAGGTAAATTTACAGATCTGTAAATCTACAGAGATGGTGGGGTATTAAACAAGAAAAGGAATTTTAACATAGAAATTCTCAAAGTGATAGGACAGTCTATCTTTAACATCGCTTTCTCCCATAACAGTACTTTTCTATTGTGGCAATACAAATATTATAGAATTTACCATTTTAACAATTTAAAAATGCACCAGTTTATTTGTGGTTGCACTGCATGTTCGTTGCTGGGTGCAGGCTTTCTCTAGTTGTGAAAGTGGGGGCCACTCTTCATTGTGGTGTGCAAGCTTCTCATTGCGGTGATTGCTGTCGGGAGCCACGTTAGGCATTACTGACAAAATGGAGGCCTGGCCCTAAACCCCCTCCCTTTGTTCCATAGGCACAGACCCGGAATGGAGGAGTTAGGCTTTGTGATTCTGACCTGTTTTTTTCTTTCCTTGGCTGAGTTGGCTGAAGAGAATATTAAGGTGCTTATTGTTTTTGAGAGGAGCAGGAGAAGGCATAAAGCCTTCTGCAGCTGTGCTCAAAGAATAATTCATAAAGTTAATCACTGACATTTGTTCAAGGACTTTTACAAAAGAGTGTTCCAGGGTGAGCACAGAGACTATGGGAGGGATTGCTATCTGAAGCCTATTTATGAGCCTGAAGTGTTTATGGCAAAGGAGTTTGCTGAATTTAGGGCTTAGGAATAATTAAAATAGTTAGAAGCTAAAGATTTAAGGGATGCTGTAATGGTAGCATATTCTACTATAGCTTATAGAGATTAGGGACTTTAGAGATATTTATAGCTAGAAGCCCTTTCTTAGAAATAGTGAGCTTAGGATACTAGGGGCAAACAGGACTTAGAAAGATAAGAATTAAAGTGAGGAATGTGGTATGCAGCCCAGACATTAGCATGACTTACAGTGTATTCACAAGGACACATGAGAAAAAGTAGATAAGAGAACCGCTGAGGAAGGAACTCCTTTTGAGAGGCAACAATGATTTTTGGAGAAAAATAAATCTGGGTCAATGGGAACTAAAAATATCAAACCTCTGACCTAATGCTTTTGTAAAAGTATAAAAGAGAATCATAAGCTTGAAATAAACAGGCAGTCTAAGAAAACTGAGAGGCTGCCTCAGTTTCTCGCTGACACCGCTCACCCCTTCAGTTGAGTCCCTGGCTGCTGGAGCTGGACTCCGGCAATTTGTTGCAGAGCACAGGCTCTAGGCTCTTGGGCTTCAGGAGTTGCAGCTCACAGACTCTTCACTGTAGGTTCAGTCATTGTGGGGGCACAGAGTCAGTTCCTCTGCACCCTGTGGAATCTTCCTGGACCAGGGATCAAACCTATGTCCCCTGAATTGGCAGGCAGATTTGTAACCACTGGGCCGCCAGGGAAGTGCCATTTTAACCATCCCTAAGTGTACAGTTCTCTGGCATTAAGTACCTTCACATTATCATGCAACCATCGCTACCATCCACCTTCAGAACTTTCTCACCTTCTCCAACTGAAATCTGCATCTGCTCAATACACACTCTCTCCCACCCCTTGGCAACCACCATTCTACCTTGTCTCTAGAAGTCTGACTATGAATTTGACTAGAATACCTAGGTACATCATACCAAAGAAATCACGCAATACATATCTTTTGTGACTGCCTCATTTCACCTAGCATAATGTCTTCAAGTTCATCCAGGTTGCAGCATGTGTCAGAATTCCTTTCTTTTGAAGGCTGAAAAATATTCCATCATATGTCTATATCACATTTTGCTTATCCATTCGTCTACCGATGGATAGTATTTTGACTTCCAGTCTCCTATGTGCTAACTACCTGGAAAGGTGAAAAATAAATGAGGCATGTGTGAAACACTAGGCACAGCCAGATGGGTGTCATAACCTCAGGCGGTGAGTCAGCAGGCAAGTGCATCTGAGATGTTGCTGCTCACAGCTGGCAGGAGACGTGGACGGAAAATGTGACCTAAATGTCCATTCATAGAAAAACAGCTACGATCAGGGTAATGTGGATGGTGACATCAACTCTTCTGTCAAGAAACTCCCAACAACAGCACTTCGAAATACCAGAAATGAGGGTGCCGTGGTATCTGGCCAATGTTTGTACACACACAAGCAGCCTGTGTCCTCTAAAGGTGATGACAGAGGTATTTGGTGTCTGTGTTGATGATTCTATTTTCAAATTAGTACTGTGTTAATTTCAGAAGAGCTGACTTCTTCCTAAGTGTGTATAAATGCTTTCAGGATGGAAATGTTCAAAGTGCTAAATCACCGGGACAGAAACAGTGTGCTTGTTCCAATGTTCGCCTTATTAGGGCCCTAGCAAAGAGTTAAATTTTTGTTCCACTAAAAGGGAAGTGGAAGGGAAACGGGAACCACCAACAGGCTGACCATCCGTGGGCTGTGGGTTGAATGTGTGTGTGACGATCAATAAACAAGAAGCATCACCATCTATCAACCTGCGATCCTGACTCTGAAACCTCCTCATTGCTTCCTTTGATAGGAAACAGGGGAAGTAAGGCCCTGCTGCCCCAGCCCTCGCCACCCTGGGACCCTCACACACCAGCTTCTCTCCCCTCTGGCTCATGTTGCACGCTGAATGGGATGCAGGTGTTGTTACTCAGAGTCTGCTTACTAAGCAGAATGGAGAGGGAGAAGGAAGGTTCAGCTGCACATGTGTAAGGCAGCAAGTAGCTCTCCAGGGAGAGGGAAAGCCCTGGCCAGCATTTGTGTAGGAAGAGCTGCGTGCTGGGGGATATTTCATTCTTATGCGCTAGTGAGGCAGCAAGGGGGTGATTAGCACATTATTCACTCAAATCAGGAACCGAAGGGAACCGAGAGATGAATCCCTTCCCATCCCTCAAGGGATCGCCCCCAAAATGGGTCTTGTCATTTTCCTTTGTGCATCTATGTTTATTAATAAACAACCAGACCAAGGCAGACCTCTCAGGTGTCTTACTCACATCTGGACTGAGCAGGTAAATCTATTCAGGCACAATTGTCCCCATCTGGGACAACTTTAAGCACATAACTCACAAAAGTCTACCTGTTTCACAAACTGACCCCACACAGATCCTGATGCAATTGCAGTGGGAGGGACATGCATCACCGAGGTGGCGCCCTAGTCCCTAGAAGCAAGAGTTGGAAGAAGTCCTCTAGAAAAGTCCAGAGTTGAAGAAAGCCAAATGTCCTGCTTCACTTTGGGGGACCTGAAATTCCCACCCGGCTACGAGGCAATACCTTGCAAGCTGGGTGCTTTCCTGTACCCTATACCCTCCTATGTGAGGTTCTTTCCCACTGCTGCCCCTAGAGATCACTTGTTCACTGCCCAAAATGCATCCCAAACTCTCCTCCTCTGGGAGGTCTCCATAGGCCTTGTCAAGCAATGAACTGTGTTATCTTCCCTGATTCCAAATCCATTTATTTGGAGACATCTCTACTTTTCTTCCCTTGTGGCTCAGCTGGTAAAGAATCGCCTGCAAAGCAGGAGACCTGGGTTCAATTCCTGGGCTGGGAAGATCCCCTGGAGAAGGGAAAGGCTACCCACTCCAGTATTCTGGCCTGGAGAATTTCATGGACTGTGTAGTTGGACAGGACTGACTGATTTTCACTTTCCTCCTC
This sequence comes from Madoqua kirkii, assembly GCA_006408675.1. NCBI lineage: Eukaryota > Metazoa > Chordata > Mammalia > Artiodactyla > Bovidae > Madoqua > Madoqua kirkii. The sequence goes on from SJYC01084623.1 coordinate 33,073, forward strand.
TGCTACTTAGAAACTGCTCAGTGCACTGAAATTCTCTCCATCTGTCCCTGTCTCTGTCTCTCCATCTGTCTCTTCATCTCAGAAGACACTGAGTATCTCTGGCCTGGGGACTGACTGACTCTGTATTTGGCAGGAGGTATGTGTCCAGTGAGCGAATAGGTAGATCACCATATCCATCTAGAAGGCCAAGTGGAACCGCAGAATTGGAACACAGAGAGGAGTAAAGCATTAATCCACCAGCTTATCAGGTTAGTTGGCCATCACCTGGCACAGAGCAGAGGCCTGAAAAGAATGGGATTTAATAAGAAGGGAGGGATTTTAAGCCTCTCAGTGACTGGAGCCCCGCTGTGCTCTCCATGTGGCATGCTCAGATGAACCTACATTCAGGGTGGTAAGGACACACAGTCACCTGTTTACATGTGTTCCCAACACATGAACGTTTGTACCACGTGTTTTGGGGATAAAAACTCAGGAATCTCAGCCATCAGATATGCCTCATTTTTTTCTTTTAAAAAATTATTTTAATTCATTAATTAATATATATATTTTTGCCACACCAGGCAGCATCAATTCAGTTCAGTTCAGTTGCTCAGTCGTGTCTGACTCTTTGCGACCCCATGAATCGCAGCACGCCAGGCCTTCCTGTCCATCACCATCTCCTGGAATTCACTCAGACTCACATTCATCAAGTCCGTGATGCTATCCAGCTATCTCATCCTCAGTTGTCCCCTTCTCCTCCTGCCCCCAATCCCTCCCAGCATCAGAGTCTTTTCCAGTGAGTCACCTCTTCGCATGAGGTGGTCAAAGTACTGGAATTTCAGCTTTAGTATCATTTCTTCCAAAGAAATCCCAGGGCCGATCTTCAGAATGGACTGGTTGGATCTCCTTGCAGTCCAAGGGACTCTCAAGAGTCTTCTCCAACACCACAGTTCAAAAGCATCAATTCTTCAGCGCTCAGCCTTCTTCACAGTCCAGCTCTCACATCCATACATGACCACAGGCAGCATACAGGATCTTAATTCCCCCACCACGGATGGAACCCACACTTCCTGCATTGGAAGCACAGCCTCAACCACTGAACCACCAGGGACGTCCCTTCTTCCTTTTAATAAAAAATGCTTCTACTATTTCATTTGAAAATCCAACTAGTTAATTATCATTGCTCTTGTCTGTAGCCCCAGTGGAGGATCCAGCGGGGCGCCCTGCTCTCCTCTCCCGTTCCTTGCCATAGCAGGGAACATGTGAACTACAATAGACTTGAAGGAGAATTTCCTACTTAAGACTTCCGGTGGCCCGCAGAGTACCGCTATTCAGGAATAATTTTTTGTTAGCCAGAGATCAGAGCTGCACAAGGCTCTTGTGGTGCGAGGGACCCGGGTTTGTAAACAGGGACTCTTTCCTTACTTCTCGAGGATATTTAGACCCAACAGCTGCTGCTTGGAAAATGGGAAGAGAGTGACGCTGAGGACCACTGTCAGCTGAGGAGTGTTAAAACAAGCGCTGGTTTGCGCACACGCACCATCACCCATACACACGCACACGCTGTATACAGTAGTAACACGTTCTGACAACCAAACCAGGCATCTCAGCGCTTGAGACCTGGCTGGGCACTTCCACGAACTGACCAGCAGGGGGCAGCATTACAAAGGCGTCGGAGGCACCCAGCCTGGAAGGAGGATGATTTAACCTGACAGCCCGCATCCTGTGCTACTGGGCACCCTGCGCTGGGTGCTTCGGAGCCCGCGATGGAGAAACAGGACCATCTCATTTTCCTTCCAAACCTCCCAGAGCGGGCTTCACCCAGAGCCGCCTTGCCGAGGCGGTAAGGCAGGGGCCGCGTCCTCTCAGTTGCAGCCAAGCCTCTAACTAGGTGTGTGATCTGGACGAGCTCGTCATCCCCGCCCATTTCCTGGAGCGCTACATGGCCAACAGAGCAGTATCACCCAAGGGAAAGACGATGTGAGCCACACACGCAAGCCTCTTTGTTACTGTTATTTAGTCTCTCAGTCGTGTCCGACCGACTCTTTGCAACCCTATGGATGTAGCCCGCTGGGCTCCTCTGTTCTTGAGATTTCCCAGGCAAAAATACTGGAGTGGGTTATCATTTCCTTCTCTAGGGGATCTTCCGGACCGAGGGATGGAACCCGCATCTCCTGCATCAGCAGGTGAATTCTTTACCATTGAACCACCTGAGAATTTGTCAGTGACTTTTAATTCCCTAGTAGCGCCTTTCAAAAAGGAGAAGAGATGAAATTTAGTAATGTGTTATACTTAACCCAGTAAAATAGTGTTTTGATGTGTAATATAAAAATATGGAACTACTTTGCATTTGTTTTTTGAAGTCTTCAAACCTGGGGTGCAGTCTACACTTTTACCCTTTCCATCCCTGTGGGGACAGCGCATCATAAGGGTTCCTCGGGGTGAATCAGGTCTGACCACTGCGGGAACCCGCTGGGTGCTTACAAAGCCCCAGGGCCAGAGAGGAGTGGGAGCAACAAACACGTGACCTGGCCCCAAGCCTGAATTTGGTTTTGTCCAAAACTTGAGGTTGTCACCAAAATCCCAAATGCCGGCCAAGCCCATTTCCTTTCCCCTTTCCAGTGTGCCTTCCCACCTTCTCTCTCTCCACACACACACACACACACACACACACACACAGTGTTTGGAACCTGTGGATACATGCACCCTGATGTTCGTCGCCGAACTCTCTACAATAGCCCTGACAAGGAAGCAACCCAAGTGTTCACCGACAGATGAATGGATAGAGAAGACGTGGTACACATACACAGTGGACTACTCCTCGGCCATCAAACAGGATGAAATAATGCCATTTGCAGCAACAGGGATGGACCTAGAGATGATCAGGCTAAGTGAAGTGGATCACAAAGAAGAAGACATTTCCCTTATGTGTGTCATCTAAAATACGACGCAAACAAACTTAACCACAAAGACTCACAGGCATAGACCACAAACATGGTTCCCCAAGGGGAAGGGGGGAGGGGTACACTAAGACTGTGAGATTGACAGATGCACACAGCTATATACAAAAGAAACAAGGCCATACCATGTAGCACGGGGAACTATGTTCAGTATCTTGCAATCAACTATACTAGAAAAGAATCTGGAAAAGTATATGTTGTTGGTGGTTAGTTGCTAACTCATGCCCAACTCTTTTGCCACCCCATGGAGCCTGCCAGCCTCCTCTATCCTTGGGGATTCTCCAGACCAGAACACTGAAGTGGGTAGCCATTCCCTTCTCCAGGGGATTTTCCCAACCTGGGGAATGAAACCGGTCTTCTGCATTGGCAGGCAGATTCTTTACTGTCTGAGCCTACCAGGGAAGCCTCAGATACTGGAGTGGGTAGCCTTTCCCTTCTCCAGGGGATCTTCCCAACCCAGGGATTGAACCCAGGTCTCTCGCATTGCAGGCAGATTCTTTACCATCTGAGCCACCAGGGAAGCCCAGAGTATATGTATATCTATGTAAATATAGAGGTATAGCTGAAGCACTTTGCTCTAGACCTGAAACTAGCACAGCATTGTAAATCAATATGAAATAAAATTTAAATTTAAAAAATCATAACAATAAGCACAAACCTGGCAACTGAAACATTATCACAAAGAAGAAGACATTTCCCTTATGTGTGTCATCTAAAATACGACGCAAACAAACTTAACCACAAAGACTCACAGGCATAGACCACAAACATGGTTCCCCAAGGGGAAGGGGGGAGGGGTACACTAAGACTGTGAGATTGACAGATGCACACAGCTATATACAAAAGAAACAAGGCCATACCATGTAGCACGGGGAACTATGTTCAGTATCTTGCAATCAACTATACTAGAAAAGAATCTGGAAAAGTATATGTTGTTGGTGGTTAGTTGCTAACTCATGCCCAACTCTTTTGCCACCCCATGGAGCCTGCCAGCCTCCTCTATCCTTGGGGATTCTCCAGACCAGAACACTGAAGTGGGTAGCCATTCCCTTCTCCAGGGGATTTTCCCAACCTGGGGAATGAAACTGGTCTTCTGCATTGGCAGGCAGATTCTTTACTGTCTGAGCCTACCAGGGAAGCCTCAGATACTAGAGTGGGTAGCCTTTCCCTTCTCCAGGGGATCTTCCCAACCCAGGGATTGAACCCAGGTCTCTCGCATTGCAGGCAGATTCTTTACCATCTGAGCCACCAGGGAAGCCCAGAGTATATGTATATCTATGTAAATATAGAGGTATAGCTGAAGCACTTTGCTCTAGACCTGAAACTAGCACAGCATTGTAAATCAATATGAAATAAAATTTAAATTTAAAAAATCATAACAATAAGCACAAACCTGGCAACTGAAACATTTTTTAGAAAATGAACTACCATATAATCCAGCAATTCCACTGCTGGCTAATTATCCAGAGAGAAAAAACCCAGTGACTTGGAAAAAGCTGTCTGCACCCATATTCATTGCAACATTACATATATATATGTAGACTGAGACGGAGAAGGCAATGGCAACCACTCCAGTACTCTTGCCTGGAAAATCTCATGGACAGAGAGCCTCATAGGCTGCAACCCATGGGGTCGTGAAGAGTTGGACACAACTGAGCGGCTTTACTTTTCACTTTCCTGCACTGGAGAAGGAAATGACAACCCACTCCAGTGTTCCTGCCTGGAGAACACTGGCAAGTGTTGGACCGCCATCTATGGGGTCACACAGTCAGACATGACTGAAGCGACTTAGTAGTAGCATAGACAGAGAGAGAGAGAGAGAGAGAGAGGTTGGAGACAGTACTGTATTTTTTCTTTTTAGGTAGCACTAATTTTCAAATGAGGCTTCCCTGGTGGCTCAGTGGTAAAGAGTCCGCCTGCTGATGCAGGAGACACAGGCTCAATCTCTGGGTCGAGAAGATACCTTGGAGGGGGAGATAGCAACCCTTTCCAGTATTCTCGCTTGGAAAATCCCAGAGGAGCCTGGCAGACTGCAATCCATGGGATCACAAAGAGTCGGACACCACTTACAGACGAGACAACAAGTGCAAAAAATTTCAGATTCACTCCTCTGCCATGTATAACCTGACCTTGGAAACATCTCTAAACTTCCTGAGCCTCTGTTGCTTCACCTGAAAATAGGTATGAAAATATCTGTGTGCTTGGCTGACAGGATGATGGTGAATAAGGGTTTCAACCTTGGCTGAAAGGAGTTCAGAAAGAGAGGGTCCTGAGATTGCCACCCACCTTGTAAGCGAGGCCGCCTAGGCAACCTAGGCAGGGACGGCAGACACAGGAGTCAGGATGGAGTCTGTGTGACATCAGCAAGGGCACTAGGTCAGGGGGAGTATTGTCTTGCCCTGGATCCAAATCCCTAACCCCCAGTTGGCACAGGACTCTGTGAAGAGGGCCAGGTGACACCTGCCTGCGGGACAGGAGCCCTGCGCTTTGAAAGCACGCACGGGGTCAGAGGAGTGATGGGTGCCTGAGCTTTGCCCCCGAGGGAGGCAGTCTTTATCCTACTTGGCCATCCACAAACCTGTCCTTTGCCCTGGCGACGGACACATCTCCGACTGTTCACTTTGCAAACATCCTTGGAAAGCTGGTTTGGAACAAAATCTGGAACAAGAGCAGTCAGCAGAAGGGCAGGCGACCCACAGAGAGCTGCCTGAGTTGTCTCTCAGCTGTCTCTGTCTCTCAATATGTACATATATTTGTGGCTATATATATTGTTATATATATACACACACACATATATATGTGTACGACACTTGGGTTGTGTCCATGTCTTGGCTATTGTGAATAGTGCTGCGATGGACACTGGATGCATGGATCTTTTTGAATTAGTTTTCTACAGATATATGCTTGGGGTGGGACTACCGGATCAAATGGTAACTCTATTTGTAACTTGTTAAGGAGCCTCCTCACTGTTCTCCATAGTGGCTGCTCTATGAAACCAAAAAAGCACCATATGAACGTGTAAGTGCTGGGGATCCATCTAGTGTTCCCACTGCCCTGATGCTGACAATTGTCCCCGGTTGGGGGAGGAGCCAAAATGACTCCATTGTGCTGCTGATACAGATGGGGAGCCAGGGCACAAAGAGGTGACGCGTTTGCCCCAGGCCACCTGGCTAATTGGTGAACTGCTGAGTCTAACACTGAGAAATGTAGACTCCAGGCCTCTGGCAAGATAACCTCTGGTATCGCTCAAGCCCCACCCATCCCCACGACAGCCTACAGATTATAACCCCTGGGAGTTCTCGGCAGTCACCAGCCTCAGAAACTTCTGGAGCTGAGCTCCTTTGAAAACAGGTGAAAACATAAAACTATTAGTCACTCAGTCGTGTCTGACTCTGCAACCCCTTGGACGGTAGCCTGCCAGGCTCCTCTGTCCATGGGATTCTCCACGCAAGAATCCTGGAGTGGGTTGCCATGCCCGCCTCCAGGGAATCTTGAACCTGGGTCTGCTGCATTCCAGGCAGCTTCTTTACCTTCTGAGCCACCAAGGAAACCTGGAAAACAGGTGCTGCTGCTGCTGCTGCTGCTAACTTGCTTCAGTCATGTTCGACTCTGTGCGACTCCATAGATGGCAGCCCACCAGGCTCCCCGTCCCTGGGATTCTCCAGGCAAGAACTCTGGAGTGGGTTGCCATTTCCTTCTCCAATGCATGGAAGTGAAAAGTGAAAGTGAAGTTGCTGAGTCGTGTTCACGACCCCATGGACTGCAGCCTACCAGGCTCCTCCGCCCATGGGATTTTCCAGGCAAGTACTGGAGTGGGGTGCCATCGCCTTCTCCAGGAAAACAGGTGAGAGGGGTGCAAAATAACTTGGCTTTGTCTCAGGTTATCATGCTTGCAGGGGTGGCAGAGGGTTACCAGGGAGCTAAGGACACCCAGGAGCAATGAGACCCAGAGCTGCGCAGGGGGTTGGGCATGGGCAGGGCTGCAGGTGTGTGCGGGTGGTCTGGTGGTCAGCCAGGTACCCCTACATCCGTGTAGCCGATGCTGTTGTCCCCTAAGGATCCATACCCAAGGGGCAATTTCTGTGCAACATAGGTAGCCAGGCTCCAGTAGTCACGTGGCCTAGGACTGAGGTCTGTCTTTGCGCTTCTGTGGATGTCGAGGAGGGTCTCTTGCCTGGGCGGGGCTCTCTGCAGGGCGGTGTAGGGGGACATCCTGCAAGAACCCTAGTTCCTGCCCCCTCTTCTCTGGGGGTTGTGCTCAGCATGGGCTTCCCTGGTGGCTCAGATGGTAAAGAATTTGATTACAATGCAGGAGACCTGGGTTTGATCCTTGGGTTGGGAAGATCCCCTCCAGTATTGTTTCCCAGAGAATCCCACGGAGAAAGGAGCCTGGCAGGCTACAGCCCACGGGGTGGCAAAGAGCTGGACTTGACCGAGCAACACAGCACATGTGCCCAGCATGGCTGCTTTTCCGGCCCCGCATGACAGCTGATGAACTTTGATTGAACACATGCTTTGCTAAGCTCTCTCGTGCATTATTTTATCTGACCCTCATGAAACCTTCTCTGTGATAACAGTGGTGACCAGACGCCTGTTTGTCCAAAGCCCCACTGGCTCTAAGGCACATATATGCTTCCAACAAAAAGCATGTGGGTTATCTGCATATTTTCACAAATCAAGTTTGGGTCCAGGAGCAGAATCCCTGAAGAGCCTTTGTTTCATGCCAACTGATTGCAGCAAAGTACCTCAGCCCAGATCTTAGATGAGTAGGTCAGGGGTTCCATTTGCAGGAAAAGCTGCCAGCCTCCCCAGAGCCAGGTGGTACCAGATGCTCTGGACCAGCTCCCTCTTCGGAATGAGCCGATGCTGCCCTCTAGTGTCTGAACACTGGTGGGACACCTCTGCCAAGGATGCGCAGGTTGACAGCTTTGTCATTCTCATCCCTGGAGTCACAGAACAGAGTGTGCACCTCCCAGCTCTGAAAAGTGTGCTTCTTCCCAGTGCCTCTCCACACAGACAACCAAGCCCCGCCCACCAATCTCGAGCATCCTTGGGCTGAATCTCGAGCATTCTAGGGCTGTGTGGAGCTGTCACCACCCTCCCGCAGGCCCAGCTCTATGAGGAGGGTTTTTCCTCTGGAGGGGACTTTGGGACACCCTTTGCCACAGTTGCTCATCCCTGAAGCCGTTTATTCCAACAGCTAGGAGCCAGTGCTGCTGTTTGGCAGGAATGCCAATTTGAATTCCACGAACCTCAGAGGTATTTCCTTGTTTCTCTCAAGTGATTGTCCCTCTAGAAACCAAGAGTGAGAGTGTTAGCTGCTCAGCCGTGTCTGACTCTTTGCAACCCCATAGACTGTAGCCCACCAGGCTCCTCTGTCGATGGGATTCTTCAGGCAAGAATACTGGAGTGGGTTGCCATTCCTTTCTCCATAGATCTTCCTGATTCAGGGATCAAACCTGGGGCTCCTGCATTGCAGGCAGTTTTTTTTTTTTCTTTTTTTACCATTTGAGCTACCAGGGAAGCCAAGGATATTTCCAAAGACATGAATCTGAGCACTGGGAAACACAGCATCTCCTCCTGTGAGGATTTTGGAGAAGTGTTTGAATGTCCAAAAAGCAGAGAAGCCTCTAATGATTTTTAGCCTTTGAAGAAGCATCAGAGGAAGGATCTGAGGTCAACCTGGCCCTCAGGTGTAAACCAGGTGGATGAGAGGTGAGATTTCCCAAGGTAACCAGCCCAGGTCAATTTAGCCATGTTAGCGGAGATAGGCATGGGATCAAAGGGCAGAGAGCTAATCTCTTGAGCACACACCTCCCTCTGAGTGATTCTTGATATCCCCAAAGGCCCTGACCTCAGGCATTTGCAAATTATAAAAATTCATGGATTCCTCCCTGGCTGTCCAGTGTTTGGGACTTCAGCTTCCAATGCAGGGGGTGCCGGTTCAATTCCCGGCTAGAGAGCTAGGATCCCACATACTTTATGGTCAAAAAACCAGAACATAAACAGAAGCAATATTGTAACAGATTCAACAAAGGCTTTCAAAAAAAAAATTCATGGATGCCTTGAGAGCACACAAATCTCCCCATAAACACAACAGCATATAATGAACAATGGAATTAGCCCATATTTCAGTCAGCAGCCTTGTTACTGTATAATGCTGTGTAACAAGCAACCTCCAACATTTTAAGAACATACACAGTAAATATTGGTTTCTCACACATTTGTGGTCAGCTAGGGTGACTCTTCTTCAGCCTACAGGTCTTTGGATTGACTGGGATAAGTGTGTCATTCATTTTTCCAGAATGAGGGGCTTGCTGGAGCATATTTTCAAGGCAATGGGAGTAATCCGAGCATCATACCCTGTGGACCCCAATGTACCTGTGAACTAATCAGTGGGCAGAACACCCAGAGTCACATGCTGGGCTGGCTCCCTGGGCAGTGATGTACTAAGACTCACCAGCTTCAAACGAGGATTTATGTGCAGCCTCAGAACAATGACCAATTGCCACATTTCTTAAACATTACTCAAGAACAAACGAAACTGTGTAGCCACCCTGGCAAAGGCTGAGGAGTGGGAGCGAGAGGTTCCCCCTGGTCTCCACGTTTGTGTCATCATGGGGTTCCCCGTGGAGGTGACCATTCGTGGGCACCCAGAATGTGATCTCAGAGCTCACTTGAAGCTCACTCTGGGTTGTCCTGCAGAGGTTCTTTGCTACACCATGAGCAAGTCTTATTCAAGAAACCACCTTTTATTTTCCTAAGAAGATATTTTCTATTGTGTGTGATGACAGGATCTAGGCAATGCTTCTGTGACTTGAAAAATTAAAAGTGAAAGTCGCTTAGTTGTGTCCGACCCTTTTCGATCCCATGGATGTCCATGGAATTCTCTAGGTCAGAACACTGGTGTGGGTAGCCTTTCCCTTCTCCAGGGGATCTTCCTGACCCAGGAATCGAACCCAAGTCTCCTGCATTGCAGGCGGATTCTTTACCAACTGAGCTATCAGGGAAGCCCCTGTGACTTGATTGGAGGTGCTCAAACTTAAAAAAGAAAATCTGTGAATGAAATAAAGTCTGCAAACTTTAGCTTCTTTTTCTTCATGGTACAATCTTATGTACATGAATTGTATCTGAACCAGATATAATATGGGCATGATTGTACCTCTGACGGGAATCCACCAAGAGTAACAGACAGTTATAATAAAGACAGTCATTTAAAAAATATTGGTATAAACTGTGTGGCATAATATTGGTGTGACTCAAACACAGACTTCTGTCCAAGTTCATGCATGCAGTGCTTCCCAAAGGCAAAAATAACTCTCCTGACAGCTTGTATGGGAAAAAAGGTGGATCCTATGGTAAAATTACAAAGCTCTCAAAATGAATCTTCCCAGGCCCCATCTTACATTTCTTATTCTTTCCCCACTAGCCATCACAAGTTTCCCTTTTGCTTTCACTGGTAACAGAATTCTGATTATATTCAGGTCTATAATGGTGTCCAATTTAAAGTACTACATTTCCCAACCTCCCTTGCAGCTAGTTTGACTCTGTGACTAAGTTCCAGCAAATGGAATATAAGCAGAAGAGTTTAGGACTTCCTAGACATCTCTTTAAAGTAAGCTAACTCATCTGGGAGGAGAATTCTTCCTCCTGTCAGCTACCTGGAAAGTGTCCAAGATGACTGGCACTTTGGCAGCCATCTTGGGCCATGAGGTTACCTTGAGGATAGAGGCCACCATGAGCGGATGCTAGAACAGAAAGATACAAGGAGCCCAGGCTCCCCAGGTACCGTGCAGTGGACATGCTAGCCCTGGACTGCCTGCCTCTGAGTTCCTTGCAAGTGTGAGAGACATAAGCTTGCTTGCATTTCACTTAAGCTACCAGTTTTTCCAATTTTTGGATAAGCAGTTGAACCTTATTCTAACAGATGCATATAGTGTTGTAAGATGTTACATTTGAATTTCTTGACTGACTAGAGGATCATTCTCTTATCCTCCGGGATGCAGCAAGCTAAAATGAACAGCATGACTTTGGGGTATAGAAATAGGTTTGAACCCCTGCCCTTTCACCAGCTGAGCTGAATCTGTAAGCAATTATTTATCTTCTCTATGCCCATGTGTCTTTTGTAAAGTGTTGTACATTGAATTTATGTTATAACATACATGGCACACAGTAGAAACCCAACAATGTTGGTTTCCTTGTTTTCTTCCACGGACTTGTAAAGAGTTGGACATGATCGAACTAGTAACACACACACATGGCTGATTAACAATGCTGTGATACCAAACTTCCTAACTATCCCTTCTTCCCCTCTCCCCAGCAACCATAAGTTCATTCTCTAAGTCTGTGAGTCTTTGTAAGAAGTTCATTTGTATCCATTTCTTTTTATATTCCATATATAAGGGATGTCATACAGTATTTCTCCTCTGACTTCACTCAGAATAACAATCTCTAGATCCATGCGTGTTGCTACTAATGGCATTATTTCATTCTTTTTAATGACTGTGTTATATTCCATTGCATATATGTTCCAATCTTCTTTATCCATTCCTCTGTTGATGGACATTTAGGTTGCTTCCATGTCTTGGCTATTGTAAACAGCGCTGCAATGAACACTGGGGTACACGTATCCTTTCAGACTATGTTTTTCTCTGGGTATATGCCCAAGAGTGGGACTGCAGGATCAGATGGTAGCTCTGTTGTTTAAGGAACCTCTGTACTATTCTCCATAGTGGCTGTACCAATTTACATTCCCACCAACAGTGTAGAAGAGTGCCCTGATTTTACATACTCAGAGGGAAATTTCAGGTAAACGCACATTTAGGTTTGTTTCTGTACAGGCTGGCTCTGCCATGATGAGCTCTGAAATGCCAGTGGTTAGGCAAGTTAAAAACAGCCATAGGTAGTAAAGCAGGAGGCCCAGGACAGAATTAGCCACGGGATGAGCCAGCAAATAGAGCCTCTGTGATCAGGCACAGACCTCGACCTCAAGAGCTGGGTTCTCCCCCTGAGTCCAGACCAGACACCGACTGGGCCCGGAGGAACGGTGCTTCCCACGGGGCTGTTGTCCCCAGTGCTGAGCAATGGGGTGATCGACAGCGTTTCCAGTCTGTGAAGTACAAGCTGAATATCTTGGGGGAGATTTATGCTCGGGGTAGAAGCAGAAAGGCCGACTTAGCTGGGGAGAGGCAAACTCTCCGAACCTGAGTGCGTTTAAATTGTGAGAAAAGCAGTCTATACGGACACTGCAGATTAATGCCTTGGACTGACTGCCAGGCTCATAAACACCCCGGTACCCTGTTCTAACCTAAGAAAAATGTTTGGGAGAATTCAGTGTTCTCAGTCTCTTGGCTGGTCTGTACTATGGTGGGGGGCGGGGGTGGGGAACAAAAGCATGATAAGTGATTGGGAGGGGGAAGGGGGACGTGGACCACCCCGGTGAAAGATTAAGTCATGGCGAGATTCCCTACCCCGGGAATGACCCGGTCTTCCGTCATGTACTGCCGCAGTTTTCAAATTATTTTACTCTTGGACTGTTCTGTCAGGGCGAAAGACCCTATGGACTTTCAGTTTCACCAAACAATAGTTATTTCATCTTCGAGTTGGAAGAAACCAGCTAATTTAGTTCAATCCCTTTCCTCCACTTATGAAACATTTCCAAGTGGGTAGGAGAGAGTTTAGGCAGAGCTTAAAGCCGATTCCTGGCCCAAGTGCTTCATCCCACAGTATTAATTTGGTCAAGGGACACTTCTTTTCCAGTTATATTCTAATATGTGCATTGAACTACCAACTGGCAGGGAATAGCTCTTCATTTTAAGGCCTGCATCTTGACATGATCTGAAATTTCAGACTAGGGAGAGGGCCCTGGAACTCTTGAGGTTTGAGCTCCACACGCATGGAGCCAGGAGAGGTGAGAGCAAGTCTGCAAAAGCTGATAGGAAAGAGGTAAAAAGGACCTTTTTTTAATACAACTCGGAAACCACCAGGTAGCGTGGTGGTAAAGAAATTGTCTGCCAAGCAGGAGACACGAGAGACATGAGCTCAGTCCCTGGGCCGGGAGGATCCCCTGGAGGAGGAAATGGCAGCCTACACTAGTACTCTTGCCTGGGAAATCCCACGGACAGAGGAGCCTGGCGGGCCACAGTCCCTGGGGTCAGAGTTGGACACAACTGAGCAACTAACACACAACTCCACAGGCGCCCTGTCCTTCCCGCCGCTGCCCATGAGCCTGAGACTGTTCTGGGGGGCTGTGAGTTAGAAACCATCAACGTTTCCCAGAGGCTGAATTGCAGTCTTTACCACTCCTCCCCACCTTTTTTTTTAAAGAAAAAAGAAAAAACAAAGACGTGCAGGCTGTGGACCATTCTGTCCTTCATGTTATTTTATCATTTCCTTCTTGGCTTGAGGGGTCCCTGAGAGGACAAACCCACACTCCTGGAAAAGGACCTCCCACCAGGCAGACTCTTAAAGGTCACTTGGAATCAGTCTCTTAAATCCTGTCCTGAGTAGCAACCCTCCTCCCACAAACAGATGTGCAGAATCAGGAGTTCAAACAAAACAGAAAGAAAATGCAGAAATCCCCCAGGCCTGCAACAGCTTCGGCTTAAGAAACGCACTTGCACCCTTCACTCCATCTCCATGCCCAGGTGGACCTGGCAGAACAATGACCATCTAAGGAGTGATGGCACTGCGTCCAGGCCTCTGAGCCCAGATACTTAAAGGGATTCTGCGGTGCTGGCCCGTTTCCAGGGGACGCTAACCTGGCATTTAACTGTGTATCATTCAGTCATTTTAAACAAAACAAAAGATGAACAAGTGTAATCTTGGAAGGTTACAGAGGACATGCCAGGTTCACCTTATTCTCCATCAGCCCTTTCTGCTCAGAGCTGGGAAGTAGTTGTGTCAACTGAGAATCAAATTCATCTTTTCTCCAGAAACCCGCAACCAAGGTGCTATCAGAGAAAGTCATTTTGCTGCTGAAAAAGCAGTCATTTGAGTTTAAGCTCAACAGGGTCATTTGGGTTTAGACACTTGGACTTCTGTGAACAACAGACAGCCCTTCACAAAGCATCATGTGAAACAGACAAGGATCTACTTAGAATTTCCACAGGAATCAAACCTCAACCTACAACTCTCAGAAGGAAATCAGGATCTCACGGTACATACATTTTTAAGAGATGTTAAAGAAAAAAAAGGGACCCAAATAGTTATGTACAAACACGGAAAAGGATTCTAAAGATGCAGTCAGGGATGGTGCATCCTTCAGAGGGAGCTTTCTGTAGTTTGCAGAAACTGAAGGTTCAAAACAATAATAAAGATGTTTGGTTTTCAATGGTCCAAGAATTTTCTTCAAAGAAAGGTAATTAGAGCTATATTACCAATATCTTACCCCTTCTTTTGCAAATCAAGAGATACAAATACATTTCAATTGTGATTCCTCACATTTTTAAAGTCCAAATAGTCAAAATTAGAACTTTTAATCTTATAAGCCCCCAATTATTAAACACCAACAGTACATCATATGAATGAGAAAAAGAATGACAAGTACAAAATACGAATACTTTCTTTCCAGCCACAAATGATAAGAGAGAGCTGTGCATGTATGAGAAATAGAAATAATAAAAGAATAATTAGCAAAAGTTCAAAACCTCTGGACAATCTAGTTTATAGGATTAGAAACCGTTACTTACCTCAGAAAATGCAAGTTTAACAGTCACATTTTCAGTTACCTCTCCTCCCAAAAACTTATGTACAGGCTAGATCTAGAAATTAAGGTTAAAGGGATAAATACTGACAATTTCCTTTAAATTTTTAGAATAGTTTCAGAGTGATTTAGAAGAAAACAGAGTGTCATATTCTAGTTTGTGATTTCTTCCCTTTAGGATCCTTCTCTTTCTCTTGAGGAATAAGCTCTGATTGAACTCTTTTGATTAAAAGATGTTTTAGATGGAATCAAAGACTGTAAAGGGAAAGTCAGAACTGGTAATATGTAGGTACATACCGACACACACAAGCATATATGTGTGTCTCTGTGTGTATATACACGACACATGCGTGTGTCTATATGCATGTTTACGTACACACATGATGCATATGTGTGTATATGTGTGTGTATATACATATACCCTCTCTCATCTGCACCTAAGAGGGATGTACACCCCCTCACAAGGACACTCCCCCCAGGTGGCTGCTCCCAGCGGTACCAGATGACTCCAGTGATTTTCCCGGCAGAGGCCCGGCCCATCATCCCCACGGGTTGTGAGAAGCAAAGCCTCTAATTTCACACCAACCAAAATCTGGAAAGGAGTGACTATGAGAAACAGGGAAGAAGCAAGGCTGCGAAGGGGATTTGAAGACTTCTCAGAACTGCTTAGACTCCGTGTTGTTTATTACTGTCCAAATACATGAAGTTCTGATGAAATAAAATCATATGGTACAGATAAAAGCAGGCCATGAGAGCCCAGAGCTGTTTTAGGGCCAAATGGCAGACCACTCAGCAGTTCACATCTTAGGAATTCAAAATGCTTAAAAACTGATAAGGTGGTTTCTGAAAAAGAAAGAGAAGGAAAAAAAGACAAAAAGGAGGGAAGGAAGGATGGAGGAAGGGAGGGAGGAGACAGAAACCATTGAGGAAATGTTAGCTCACGAGAAAGCCTGACTTAGAAAGAAGTGACAAACACATTAAAAAAATGCATAAACTTTGTGCAGATTAATGCAATAGTAAACAGCAGAATACACAGGCCTCATAATACTTCTGTAATGGCGTACATATAATGTCTCTAGCACTTTTGGAAAATAGGCAGATGCTAATTAAAGATCACTCTAGATAAAAATACACATTTCTTTAAAGGGACGATGGGGTGAGGGGAGGGGGATCTGGTCTCAGGGTACATCCCCGCAGACAAACAAAGATGAAACTATGGGGGTTTTTTTGGTAATTCTAGTGAATATGGCAGCAAAAATTTGTTGTAAGGATGTTGTTGGCTGGTTTTAAGAGGGTTATTTTCAAATATAACCTTATAGTGCATTTGTAAAAAAAAAAAAAATCTTTGTGAAAAGTTAATTTTATTAACCCTGAAAAATGTCTCTATTGACATCTCTTTCTAAGATAAACTAAGAGTAGCAAGAGTTGTGAATGGGTGAGGGGTTTATGCTCTAAAGCAAATGCGAACCCTCTCTGGGTTCCTCTCACACAAAGGGATTCAGACTCTTAAATACAATAAACTTCCTTAAAAATCTGCCACCTAACAATTGTTTACATCATAGAAAAATAGCATTTTTTGGTAAAAAGAAATATAGTTACTTTGTTA
Source organism: Madoqua kirkii (assembly GCA_006408675.1). Lineage (NCBI taxonomy): Eukaryota > Metazoa > Chordata > Mammalia > Artiodactyla > Bovidae > Madoqua > Madoqua kirkii. The sequence continues at coordinate 49,322 of SJYC01084623.1, forward strand.
AAATGGTCTATTTTACCAGCAATTATTTCTCATATAAAGAATTTCTAGACATCCATACAGGAAATAAAAATAGATAATACTGAGTGCAAAGCAGACGATGGCATGTTTGCAAAAGATCAGAGTGTCTCATTGCCGATAAATAATACTCTTATCCATCATGGTACAAGGTTTCATCTTTTGGAAACTTACAAGCTACTGCTTCCATTTGCTGATGGCAAGTTACTTAATAGGTAAAGTGACTTCAGCAGCAGAAGGCCAAATTGATGAGAAATGGATCATACTATGTGTTCACATTTCCCGGAAACTCAAAGTGCTGGAACACTAGCAATGGCCTACGTCCCCCAAACTCCCGAAAGTGAGCGTGGGCAGCAGGCCACAGGGATGCGAAGGGGTATTTATAACATTCTTGGTCCTTTCAAAATCATTCATTAAACCACCCACATTTGAGTTTTCACATATAGCCAGATTAACACCAAACGCTCTATCAGCTGGGCTAAATCCATCATTACGGAGGGTCCTTGTGACTCTTTTCTAAATATAGGTATTAACCCTTCGTGCTATAAAAACGGATGCTTTCAACAGACTACTGCCTTATCTCCACAGAGTGACTCTGTGGAGTCAATGTGTGTCCTGGCCAACGGGAAGGATGGCCCAGCGAGGTTCCTTCCAGGTGGTAGGGCTGAGGCCAGCCTGGGGGTCGCCCATCAGCAAAAGACGCGGCCCCACACTCCAGCGCGTGCCGTCACACCCTCTCCACCCTGCTTGGGTCATAGGAATCTGCAGAAAAAGGAAACAAAAGAAAATGAGTGGCATATTCCACTGGTCTGCTTTCTGTTTAATCCTCAGGCCAGAAATAAATGTGTAGGGAGCCAGGCCCACAGGTGTCGAGATGTTAATTTTCAGACATCTCACCGACTTTATTTTTCACCGAGGAGTAAACGGCTATCATCTAAAGGCTGTTTTGAAGGAATAGGTACGACCCATGCCTAATCACAGACGGGAAATGGGGGCAGCTTAGTATTTTGACCGTCCCTTCCTGTTGTTCACAGGGAACATAATTCACTTTAACTGCAACTCTTGTAAAGCAGTAGTGACGCCCTCAGCTGACGCTAAGCAGGACATTGTGTGCATGTACGTTGCAACTCTAAGGAAAGCTTGCCGTGGGACCAGTGATGTCCTGGCGGGGCTGAAACCCTGAGAACTGGGCCTGGTGATGGCAGGCCTCCTGTCTCTGACCCCACAGCCAGCACGCAGGCCCTAGGCTGCAGGCTCGCCCGCCAGCCTTCCACACACAGCAGCGCGTGTGGGTCTGAGTTGCCATGCTGATCCACTCTACAGCTACACACACGGCCCAAGCGGCCCTGGTTTCCAAAAAGGGACACCATACAATAGAACAATGGTCCTAGATGATCACTCGGGCTGTGGCTGGGCCCCTCGGGCATCACAGATCTCTGGGGTCCACGCAAACCTGAGGCTCATGCGTGTACCTCCCATGGTCAGAATCTCCTCCCATGGCTGCTCAAAGGGCTCCTAAACTCTTAAGAGCAAATATGTAAGAAGTCTAGCAGGATGGTACAATTTAACAGGTAGTAAAACTATCAGAGCCATCTCTTCCTCAACCCATGTGGACGACAGTACATTCTGAAGGCCATGCAGAGTCCCACTTCTCTGGCAGCAAGATATCTTGCTGAGTCCTCTGCACACCTTGACAACGGAGGAGGAAATGGC
>SJYC01084624.1:0-49088 GCA_006408675.1 Madoqua kirkii
AAAGCAAATGCGAACCCTCTCTGGGTTCCTCTCACACAAAGGGATTCAGACTCTTAAATACAATAAACTTCCTTAAAAATCTGCCACCTAACAATTGTTTACATCATAGAAAAATAGCATTTTTTGGTAAAAAGAAATATAGTTACTTTGTTAAAATGGTCTATTTTACCAGCAATTATTTCTCATATAAAGAATTTCTAGACATCCATACAGGAAATAAAAATAGATAATACTGAGTGCAAAGCAGACGATGGCATGTTTGCAAAAGATCAGAGTGTCTCATTGCCGATAAATAATACTCTTATCCATCATGGTACAAGGTTTCATCTTTTGGAAACTTACAAGCTACTGCTTCCATTTGCTGATGGCAAGTTACTTAATAGGTAAAGTGACTTCAGCAGCAGAAGGCCAAATTGATGAGAAATGGATCATACTATGTGTTCACATTTCCCGGAAACTCAAAGTGCTGGAACACTAGCAATGGCCTACGTCCCCCAAACTCCCGAAAGTGAGCGTGGGCAGCAGGCCACAGGGATGCGAAGGGGTATTTATAACATTCTTGGTCCTTTCAAAATCATTCATTAAACCACCCACATTTGAGTTTTCACATATAGCCAGATTAACACCAAACGCTCTATCAGCTGGGCTAAATCCATCATTACGGAGGGTCCTTGTGACTCTTTTCTAAATATAGGTATTAACCCTTCGTGCTATAAAAACGGATGCTTTCAACAGACTACTGCCTTATCTCCACAGAGTGACTCTGTGGAGTCAATGTGTGTCCTGGCCAACGGGAAGGATGGCCCAGCGAGGTTCCTTCCAGGTGGTAGGGCTGAGGCCAGCCTGGGGGTCGCCCATCAGCAAAAGACGCGGCCCCACACTCCAGCGGCGTGCCGTCACACCCTCTCCACCCTGCTTGGGTCATAGGAATCTGCAGAAAAAGGAAACAAAAGAAAATGAGTGGCATATTCCACTGGTCTGCTTTCTGTTTAATCCTCAGGCCAGAAATAAATGTGTAGGGAGCCAGGCCCACAGGTGTCGAGATGTTAATTTTCAGACATCTCACCGACTTTATTTTTCACCGAGGAGTAAACGGCTATCATCTAAAGGCTGTTTTGAAGGAATAGGTACGACCCATGCCTAATCACAGACGGGAAATGGGGGCAGCTTAGTATTTTGACCGTCCCTTCCTGTTGTTCACAGGGAACATAATTCACTTTAACTGCAACTCTTGTAAAGCAGTAGTGACGCCCTCAGCTGACGCTAAGCAGGACATTGTGTGCATGTACGTTGCAACTCTAAGGAAAGCTTGCCGTGGGACCAGTGATGTCCTGGCGGGGCTGAAACCCTGAGAACTGGGCCTGGTGATGGCAGGCCTCCTGTCTCTGACCCCACAGCCAGCACGCAGGCCCTAGGCTGCAGGCTCGCCCGCCAGCCTTCCACACACAGCAGCGCGTGTGGGTCTGAGTTGCCATGCTGATCCACTCTACAGCTACACACACGGCCCAAGCGGCCCTGGTTTCCAAAAAGGGACACCATACAATAGAACAATGGTCCTAGATGATCACTCGGGCTGTGGCTGGGCCCCTCGGGCATCACAGATCTCTGGGGTCCACGCAAACCTGAGGCTCATGCGTGTACCTCCCATGGTCAGAATCTCCTCCCATGGCTGCTCAAAGGGCTCCTAAACTCTTAAGAGCAAATATGTAAGAAGTCTAGCAGGATGGTACAATTTAACAGGTAGTAAAACTATCAGAGCCATCTCTTCCTCAACCCATGTGGACGACAGTACATTCTGAAGGCCATGCAGAGTCCCACTTCTCTGGCAGCAAGATATCTTGCTGAGTCCTCTGCACACCTTGACAACGGAGGAGGAAATGGCAACCCACTCCAGTATTCTGGCCTGGAGAATCCCCTGGACAGAGGAGCCTGGAGGGTTACCAACCATGGGGTCACAAAGAGTCGGACATGACTGAGCGACTCTGGGCTTCCCTGGTATCTCAGCTGATAAAGAATCTGCCTGCAATGCAGAAGACCTGGCGTAGATTCCTGGGTTGGGAAGATCCCCTGGAGGAGGGCATGGCCACCCACTCCAGTATTCTGGCCTGGAGAATCCCCTGGACAGAGGAGCCTGGTGGGCTATAGTCCATGGAGTCGGAGAGTCGGATACGACTGAATGACTAACACACCAGACACCTTCTTGACTCCCTGGGATGTACTTATGATGAGACACCACAACTGCAACAACTAAGACAGTGTTTGTCACACTTGGGACAGGCTCCGCTTTTAGGAAGGGGTCTGCTGCTGCTGCTGCTGCTTCAGTTGTGTCCGACTCTGTGCAACCCCTTAGACGGCAGCCCACCAGGCTCCCCCGTCCCTGGGATTCTCCAGGCAAGAACACTGGAGCGGGTTGCCACTTCCTTCTCCAGTGCATGGAAGTGAAAAGTGAAGGGGTCTGCTGCTCCTCCAACACTTACAGCACCAAGTGCTCGTCCTGTTGAAAGCAGGCAGAGATCCCATGAGCAAGCTGCCTTCTGCAGGTTGACACTTAACACCCACAGTGACAGCACAGGTCTTAGCAGCTGAGCCCCTCTCCGTGCTCAGCTGGCCCCCTTCAGTGCTGATTCTGGGGGACGCCATGAGCGAAGATGAGATGGAAGCGGGTGGTCACGAACGGATGAAAGGGCACGCTGGTGGCGGGGAGAGGCCTCGAGAGGCTGAGCCTCCGGGGACACAGAGCCCGGCCCTCAGCAGCCCACCTGCGGGCAGGTACGTGGAGACCGACCTACAGGACATGCCTGCAGCCTGACCCTCACTGCTGAAGCTGAGGGCCCAGAGACAGAACCACAGAGAGAAATCAGTACCCCCAAGGACTCTTTCTTTAGACCATGGAGGGTCGAGGTTCAATAAAAATACAACGTGAGCCGCAGTATGTTAAAGTTTTAGTGGCCATGTTAGGGCAAACAAAAGGAAGCAGGTGAAAGTAGTTTGAATGGTGCATTTTATGTCACCAAATATATCCAAAATGTTATCATTTCAACAGGTGATCAATAAAAATTATTGGGACATTTTAGATTTTTTTTTTGATGATGTCTTTGAACTGTGGCATGCGTATCACACATTTACAGCCCATCTCAATTGGGACGAGCTATGTTTCAAGTGCTCGGGAGCCACATGTGACCAGGAGCCACCACACTGGCCAGCAGAGGTGCTAGAGAACGGGGAAGTCATGTCCCCCCTGGTTCCTGTGGGCACTGTGGGGGGAAGACAGATCACCAAGGTCCATCCTGGTGGGTATCTCACGTGTGAACACTCTCGAAGGCTACCGCCTGTGAGGATGTGCTGACGCCCAGCCTTCTACTGGCATCATGTGGCTCCCCTCAAGCTTGCCCTGCTTTCCCCACCCCAGGCCCGAAGAGGACAGGTTGTCCCCACCCCTCCTGAACGTGCACCAGGAGAGCGGCCAGCGGAGGTGGACGGGACCAGACCAGCAGGCTCCGACACCGAGGCGCCCGGATTAGGCTTCTGACATAATCCATCCAGCAGAGACGGAAATGCTGTGACCTGAATTAGTTTTGAGCTGCTGATTTCTTAGCCAGAGCTCCATCGACTGAAAAACACTAAAACAATGTTAGCTGAAACGACTGTCTTTAAGCTGAAGGCAAGTCTTTATGATATGATGGGTACGTAACACAGATAATAAAGTTCTAGAAGGATGTGTGTGTGTGTGGTGGGGTGGGGGGTGGTTTACAGATATATGAGGTACGATATTGCTTGCAAATTCCAGAACAAAATTTGAATCTAAGTGGGCTGTGAAGCGGGTCCCATACCCTGAGGTGACAGAGGCAGGGGTTGGGCAAGGATGGAGATGACGACTTTTGCATTTAAAATGATAAAAATACGTCAAAAGGAAAGAGTCCAAAAGCTTATGAGCAACAAGGCTTTCCTACCTCAACGAAGGCCTCTCAGAAGGACTGGCTTTGCACAGTGAGACCTGGTGACCAGCATGTGGAAGGCTGAAGGGGGCACCTGAGTAGCTGCACATGTGAGGAACTGCCCTCATGGGTCTCACTATGCGGCCACTTCAGGAAGCCATCACCTCAAGGAGCTCTGTCTTGAGACTTTTGGTCATCTTATTCTGTATTAAATAGCAAATGCACCAAACAGAGTGGCAAAAAGTAATTTAAAATTTCTAAGGGTTGGAAACTATAGCTACAAAAAATAAAATTACAGGTGAGGGTGTCTGAATGGCTGGTTAAAATAGAAACTGACATTATCTGGGGGATTTCAGATACCCATCTGATCCCATTCACATGCCAGATGCTCAGGCTGAGAATTGAGGGAGAGCTGAATGGAACTAGAAATTTTGTAACACATTCCTTGAAATATGTGGCCATGGATGGAGGCATAGAAATCTTTCAAACTAATGTTTTTTCTTATAACAGGATGCATCTCCCTTTAAAATTCTTGTAATTCTCAGGAGGACTAACACTCTCAGCCTGATTTACTTTACAGATAAGAAACTCACAAAAGCCTACGGCATAAGGGGACATTCACGGCTGATTCACGTTGATAGTCTGACAGAAAACAACATAATTCTGTAAACTAATTATCCTTCGATTAAAAGAAAAAGCCTATGATGGCTTTCAAACCAGCATTTAGAAGCCAGGGGGTCTATTCTTGGTGGGGGTCGGGGGAGGTCTCCTGCTGCAACCTCACGACGTTTCACAGATGGGCCACAGAGCTCTTTCCACGGAATGGCCGAGGCGCCACACCCCCGCTGTTCTCTCCCGCAGCAAAGACCAACACAGTCACTCAGATGACCCAGGAGGGCCCTGACAGACGGCTTCTGTCAATCCTGGATTCTATGAAAGGGTGGGAGCATTAAGGATCTCTCCGCATTTGGGAGAAAACTGAAAAAATGCAAAGGAGATTTTTTTTTTTTTAATTGAACAAAAATTTCGGGATTCTTCCAGCTGAAACAAGTTATCTTTTCCATCTCCTTTTAAACCCGATTTCAAAACAGGAAGCAGAGTGGCTGGGGTGGGGAGGACCACCCGGTCGGGCAGGTTGGGGCAGCTAGGCAGACTGAAGGCCTGGCTGCCAGGGTGGGCTGGGGTGAAGGCAGCCAGACCACTGGGGACGGGGCACCCTTGCCCCTCTCGGCAAAAAGGCCCCTTCCAGTCGGTAGTTCAAGATGGATGCCTCCCCTCCTTGAACCATGTCTAGGGAATATAGCTGGTAATATCCTTGATAAACCCCAGGCCCGGACCAGAAATTCCCAGGGCTCTGTCGCCTGCTCTTGCAGAGCCGGGAGAGTGAACTGGTGTGGGGGGGGTACCATGTCCCTGCTGTGAGAACCTGCCCCGTGGTCTATACAGTGAAGAAGACTGGAGAGGCCTGCGAACATGAGAATACGCAGGGCTTCGGGTCTGCAGGAGGCTGTTGCCAGAACCGGCTCCCCTGGGCTGAGTGATCAGAGCTGAGGGGCTGGAAGAAACAGGGAGGGCCCGTGAGCTTCGAGGGGCACGGGGGCTGGTGCTGAGAAAGTGCAAACTGCTAATTCTGTCTAAACCTCTCAAGTCTTTCATGAATGGTGTGGTGGCGAAAACAGAGAACAATCGAGGACAAAGGACTCGGTAAGAATCCCAGGGCAGGAAGTTTATTGAATCACTCGGGTACGTCTTTTCTCATTAGGCTAACCAAGCAATGCAGGTCATTCGCTTCTTGCTTCATTCGCTTCAGTCGTGTCCGACTCTTTGCAACCCCATGGACTGTGACCTCCAGGCTCCTCTGCCCATGGGATTCTCTAGGCAAGAATACTGGTATGGGTAATCATGTCCTCCTCCAGAGGATCTTCCCGACTCAGGGATCAAACTCACACCTCTCATGTCTCCTGCATTTGCAGGCGGGTTCTTCACCACTAGAGCCACCTGGGAAGGCCGAGGGTTATCTGGGGGGATGTCTATTATCTGGGAGAGAAGAGAACACAAACGCCCTAGTCTCCTAGGAGACCAGTTTCCTGGCTGGCATAGCTTACTCTTGTACCTCTTCAGAGTCAGGGGCCCCAAGAGTGTTTATATAGGTAACTTTACCTAGTCACTTACATAGATAATATCTATGAAGACTGGATCATTTAAAATACACTGCAAGGTCTTACTATTAAGAGAAGCTTCTGGATAATTCTTGGGTAGAATGATGACTCTTTGGGCCATAACTCACATAGTTCACCATGATTCACAGAGTTGATCTGATCTTTTATGAATCTGCAGGTTTCGTCATCTACCCACCAGGCATTCTGATGCTCTCAGGACGTCAAACGCAACCTGAACGCCCGCCCCTCTGCCTGACTCTCACCTGGGCACCAGAAGTCCCGGCCGCCGTTCTCCCTTCGTGCTGCTGGATGACCGTCTGCTTCCAGCGACAGAGCACCTTGGGGGTCGGAGAGCTTCTGCCCGGCGCTGGGAGCCACCAGGCCTCCTGGCCACGCCCCAGGGCCCCTCTCGGCCTTGGGCTCCTCCTCAGAGTCCGTGCCCCGGGACGTCAGGAGCCTCATCCGAGATACAGAGCTCACCTCCTTCATCCTCATCAGGCGGTCAGGGTCCGCCTTCCTGGGCGGGGAGACCAGCTTTTCCTGTAAACTTTCGATCACTCTGGAAGTGTTTCGGAGCTTCTTTTCTGAGAATGCCAAGTTTGGGGTCCTTTCTATAAAGTGGAACAAAGTGGACCTGAAGGGTGGCTTTGTCTCCACGTCCTGGGACTCCGGGGAGCGAGGCGGAGGTTCGAGGGCCTTGATAGGGATGGCCTCGCCCACACCCGTGGGCTCAGAGGCCTGGGGAGCCTGCCGGGTGCTGTCCCTCTCGCCTACGAACAGAGGGCTCTTGGTCCAGCCGCACTTCCTCCTGCCATAGAAGGCGTCGGCGGGTGCGATGGACTCACTGGGCTGGGCCAAGCCGGCTGCTGCCTCCTCTCTGGGAGACTCGGGCCTGAGGGCACTTCCATCCGGCTCCGGGTGCCGGCTCTCCCCTACCCTCTGGGTGCCTGGCAGCAGGGACTCCACAGCCACCTCAATGCCCAGGATCCTGGCGGCCCTGGCTTCGAGGGACTCATGTGGGGGGATTTCTATTGCATTGGCATCACCTGGAGACTCCGCTAGCTGGCTGGTACTGTGCTCCTGCACCAGCGTCAGCCCCACAGACCTCAAGTCTGGTGCAGACAGGCCTCGGGGTTTGCCAGCAAGAGAGAGGGGCGCCTTTGTGCTGCCTTGGTCCCCTCCGCCCTCCTTCGGAGGGCCAGCTTCACTCAGCTCCACAGCTCTGAGACTGCCAGGGAGCTCCTGGCTGGGCGGAGGCTCCCTCCATTTCGCTGGATCGGGAGGGGCTCGGGTTTTGCCTCATTCAACCCAGAAGATATTGCTCGTTTCATAGGCCTTGGGCTGACTGCCAGCTGGGCCACCCTGTCCTCAACCTCTCGGTCCCTGTCTTCGGCAGTCCAGCTCCCGGGGGGCGACAACCACACGGAACTTCTGCCTTCTGCCTGCCAGGGCCTGGGGGACCGAGGCCTCCCCTCCTCGCTCCAGCTCTCGGACTTGCTCTTGACTCTGCCCGGCCTGGTCCTGGTGTCCTCGGGTGCTATGTCCTTCAGGAGGCCCGGCCGCTGGGGTGCCGGGCGGGCACAGCCTCCCCAGGGCAGCTCTGTGTCACTGTCCTCGCTGCCACTCCCACCACTGCTGCTGCCATTGCTTCCTTCCTCCTCCTGCAGCTCCTTGTTGAAACTTTCTAACTGGCTGATCAGGTCCCAGGGGCGGCGGCTCACGGGCTTCAGGAGGAACTGCCCAAACAGCTGCCTACTGTTGCAGGGGCCCGTGGTCTCCCCCTTGATCACCTCGGCCCTGGACACGGGGCTGGCTCGGCGTCCAGGGCCGTCAGAGCCCTGCTGACCCAGGCTGGCCCTCAGCGTGGGGCCCTGGTTCTGGGGCCAGGAAGACCCGGAGAAGGCGCTGTTGCTGGATGGGCTGAGAGACCCTTGACTTTTCGGGGAATGAGCCCCAGGCCTCTGGTTCGGGTCACTGGACGCCAATGCCATGTGCATCTGAACCTCGAAGGGTGCGGGGTCCAAACACCTTGGAGGCAGCACGGGGTTTGGGGAGCCCCCTGGCTTCTCCCCTGGGAGGGGCTGCAGGCTCTGAGGTTCGTGAGTGAAGCTGGTTTGTGTTTGCTGGTCTCGGAAGTGGTGCCCAGGCCACGGGCCGGGCCACTCGAGCTCACGGTGCTTTGTGGGGTTGGGGAATCTGAGGTCATCTGCTTGCTGGCCCCGTCCCGGGCCCCCCGGGTCTGGTCTTGGCAGCTCTGTCCTCGTGGCCATGCTGCCTGTGAGCGCCTGGAGCTCCAGATCGGTGAGGACAAGCTGAGCACACTCTGTTCTTGCAACGCCGCGCTCTGCCTCAGGTCATTGTTGTTTGTGTCTGTACCTGGCAGCTGGGACTCCGATTTCACCGGGATGGAAACCAAACAAAAGATCGTCTCGCTCTTTTTTTTCTTGGAGCTTCTCTTGGGCTGCAGCCCTGTCTCGAACTTTCTGAGCTGGGTCTGCCTCTCGCAGGAACTCTCGCCCTGGGGGCTCGGGGAGGACACCAGGCTTTCTGGATATTCACGTGGGCTGCCGCTCACGTCGGGCCGCTTTCTCTGTGTGACAATGCAGGGGTCTCTTTGGTCAGGAGAGCTGCCGTCTTCTCCATTCCTGGGGGTCTGGCCCCACAGCCACGGGGGGCTGGGATCAGCAGGGGCGGGACCCCTCTCCTTCCCTGATGGGCGCCACACGGCCCCCTCCTGCTGCAGGCTTCTTGGGTCAGGGGCAGGGACCGCACCATCCAGTTTCACATCTTCCCAGAATCCATGGTGTCGGGGTAGTTTAATGTGTCGTATCCGTGGGTCATCAAAGGGAATTATCAGGATGGAGCCGTCGTAAGCCGTGGTGGGGTGGGGCTGTGGGACACCAACAGGAGAGCATGAGCTGGGCCCCCACTCACTCCCAACTCCCCGGGAGCCAGAAAGAGGCTGACCACCAGCAGCGGGCTTCTCCATCGGATGCTGCGGTACACGGCGGCCTCCCCTCTCATGCCTCGGCACCGCCTCCTCGGGGCAGGGGTGTGCGGCGGACTGCGGTGGCGACTTGTACGAGGGTGGGGGCACGTACACTGGGGGCTCCAAGCCGGGGTCAGGCCCATAGAGGTCCTGCCTGGCACTGTTCGTCCTGGCTGAGTGGGCAGCACCTGGGTCCGGCTGCCGGCTGTCTGTGTAGCTGCCATTTTCTGCTCTGGCCCTGGAGTGTGGCTGGGAGCTGTAAGATGGGGGCTTGAGGGGTCTCCCGAACCTGGGCTGGGGCAAGGGGGCTGAAGTGCCAGCCTTCTTGGGGTTCCTGTGGGTTCTAAATTGGAAGCACAATTTGAAGGCTGAAGTGGCACTTTAGGGACACCTGGTAAATGGCCATCGCTCAAAGGGATGGGGACCTCCACGTAACTCAGGCTCTCGGGGGAAAGGACTCGAGGCAGTGATTGGGACTTCCCTTTGCTCTGGGAGGTCAGCCCATGCTCCCCAAGCATGAACGGGTACAAGTCCTGAAACAACTTCTCGCCAACACCGTCTGACATCTGCCTCCCTAGTCTTGGGGGCTGGTTCCAGCTTCCAACGCTGACGTCCTGACATCTGGTGGGACCCGCCATTCCCAGCTCGTCTTTCCAAACAGCCTTCTTGATCACGTGCTCAGACCTTCCTCCAACTTCCCAGGGACCCTCCCTTGGATGCGCAGGCAGGCTGGGGACCGGGCCTCGGCCCCCTGGGTCCTCCCGGGCCTCCTGCTCTCTTCTCCTCCAGTAGGCGTGGCTGCGGCCGGTCAGGGGCTGCGAGGACCACGCGAGCACCGGCTGATGGTAGAACCTGTGAGACAGAGGGCCACAGGTTACACCTGGAGGAAGCCCCCGGGAGCAGCGCACCCCTCTCTGCCTATGGGACCATGTGCTGAGTCAAACAGGTCAGAACCTTTGAAAGACACAGTTTCAACCACAGTACTCATTCACCTGAAAGAAACTGTGGACCAGGAATTACAGCTGGAAGGCAGCCACATGTCTTGCCATCACAGACTCAAGAGTGGCAGCGACATGCTGCCCACAAGAGCATTAGGACTAGACTTGTACCTGAGTGGCGCCTGAAATGCCCAAGAGACATGGGTGAGCCCAGAGCTGGGCTTCGCAAGTGGGATCCTGGGCCTCTGGGGTCCACCCCCAGCTCAGACCGGAAGACTTTGCTTTCTGGGAGCAAGTATGGGCTCCTGCTTCCAGCAGGTGTAGGAATCCCACCCCTGATTCTGACTCTGAGGCCTGGGGGCACTCTGTAAAGGGCGCTCCTAACAGGTCCCGGGTGCTGTGGCTACTGCTGATCCCAGCATTCCTGAGGACCATCACGGCTGGCAAGCATCAACCACGACTGCACAGCCATCCAGGGACCCCGCCCCTCCTGGCGCCCAGGCAGTATCCCAGCTCCGACCTGTCAGAGTCTCAGGGGCAAGTGGAGTGCCCGGTGGGCCCCCAGCTCTTCCCAGTGTGTGACTGGGATGGCCCCTCGGCTCTAGCAGAGCAGAGTTCCCACACCTCTGTGATGGGGGAGCCACCCAGGGGGCTCATTAACTATACACATTACCAAGTCCCTGCCCCCAAAGTTCCGATTCAGTAGGTCTGGGTTAGGGTCTGGGTGTTTCCCTGGTGGCTCAGATGGTAAAGAATCCGCCTGCCACGCGGGAGACCTGGTTTTGATCCCTGGGTCGGGAAGGTCCTCAAGAGGAGGAAATGGCAACCCACTCCAGCATTCTTGCCTGGAGAATCCCAAGGACAGTAGAGCCTGGTGGGTTACAGTTTATGGGGTTGCAAAGAGTAGGACACGACTGAGAGACTAACACGTCTATTTTAAGCAAGATATCAGGGGCATCTTTTCTTCAGGGTGATGAGGGAAACACCGTTCAGACTGACTTTTGAGACTGACAGAAGAAGCGGGATCTCGCTCGTGGGCAGAGCTCTCTGCCAGGCGAGGAAGGGCAGCACCGGCAGCACCCGAGGATAGCTGACCCCAGGCTGCCACACGCCGCCTGGCTGTGCATCGAGATTTCCTTGTGAGCCCAGGTCCCTCCCACCTCAGACGGGGGATTTAATCTGTCTAGCCAGGAGCCTGGTACCTCCTTGAATGACTCTAACACACACCCTGAGTTGAAAATCACCCTTCTAGTGGCGCCGAAGAGACAGTCTGAAGAACCCTGGTACACTGTGCAGAAATGTTAAGCCACTGACCACAGGGGGCAGAGACTAGGGCTGTAACCCAGAAAACCCACTGGGCAGAGGGAAGCCTGGGGCGCTCCATAAGCTCGACTGGCCACGGACTAATCCAGAAAGGGTTCAACTTTTCTTGAAACCGGAAAGGTTTCAAGCAGCTAACAGTGCTGCTTGCTTTTCACATTATAGAAGAATTACGCATTCTGTCGTTATCTGACACCTATCAACACATAAAGCAATTATCCTTCCGTTAAAAATAAGCAAATAAATAAAAATAAAAGTAATATGTAATTTATTGCTGAAAATTTGGAAAAATACAGGAAAGAATAGAAACCAAACGTCACTGGCATTCCTTCTACCCAGAGGTAGTCGCTGTGATTTACAGCTTCTCATGTTTGTGTGACGATGTGGGCTTTTCAAACAGCCTTAGTGTCATTCTACTAGGATCTGGCTTTACGTGAATGTTTCCCAACAAACAACAGCTGACGCTCACACAGCGGTGACAGCCGTCCAGATCCTCACTAAGCTCCGCCAGCACCCCTCTAAGGTAGGAGGAAATAGGCGCAGAGAGGTTGGTTCAACGACTCTCTCAAGTCACACAGCTTGTAAGTGGTAGGAGAAGAGTTCAGACCCAGTGAAGGTGGCCGTAAAGCCCGTCGGCCACCACGTTCTACTTCCTGCAGCATACTGACAGATTCCTCAGGTGCACAGCTTCAGTGGGAGAACAGCCTCTCACGAGCCATGCTTTGACTCAGCCATCTCCCTGCTGCTGGACATCCAGGCTCCTGTTGCTCAGCTGCTAAGCCGTGTCCGACTCTTTTGCGACCCTAAGGACTGTAGCCCACCAGGCTCCTCTGTCCATGGGACTTCCCAGGCAGGAATACTAGTGTGGGTTGCCATTTCCCTCTCTTGGGAATCTTCCTGGACCAGAGATCAAACCCACGCCTCCTGCATTGGCAAGTGGGTTTCTTTTATTACCACTGAGGCACCAGGAAGACTTGGATATCTGTGTCGCTTAGTTCTAAAACACTTCAGAGAAATGCTATTTGCCATCACTAATCGTGTCTCAGGCTCTGGAGAATCAATCCTGAGAGAAGGCATCAGCAGGTCAGGGGATCAGGTTCTCCCTGCTGTGCGATCTGCCTGCAGCTTGGAGGAAAGCTGGTCCGCTGCACTGTGCCCACATCTGATCATCAGGGCTCATCTGTTTCTGCACTAGAGAAATGAAAGCAATCTCTCATTGGTTTCCACTTGCATTTCTGTGATTACTAGTGAGGATTACTGTTTTATGCGCTTAGGTGCCATTAAACCACATTTTGTGGTTTGGAATGATTTCTATGCCACAGTCCACTTTCCAGTTGACAGGATGGTACAGAAAGCAGGGAGTGCCATCCAACTATCTCATTCTCTGTGGTCTCCTTCTCCTCCTGCCCTCAATCTTTCCCAGCATCAGGATCTTTTCAAATGAGTCAGCTTAACAGACATTTTCCCAAAGAAGACTTGCAGATGGCTAATAAATACAGGAAAAGGTGCTCAACATCTCTCATTATTAGAGAAATGCAAATGAAAACCACAATGAGATATCACCTCACACTGGTCAAAATGGCCATCATCAAAAGTCTACAAATAATAAATGCTGGAAAGGGTGTGGAGAAAAGGGAATGCTCTTGCATTGTTGGTGGGAATGTCAATTGATACAGCCACCATAGAAGACAATATGGAGATTCCCTAAAAAACTAGGAATAAAACCACCATATGACCCAGGAACCCCACTCCTAGGCATATACCCTGAGGAAACCAAAAACTGAAAAAGACACATTTATCCCTTTGTTCACTGAAGAACTATTTACAATAGCTAGAACAAGGAAGCAACCTAGTTGCCCTTCGACTGATGAATGGATAAAGATTGTAGTACATATAGACAATGGAATATTACCCAGCCATAAAAAGGAACACATTTGGGTCAGTTCTGATGTGGTGGATGAACCTAGAACCTATTATACAGAGTGAAGTGAGTCAGAAAGAGAAAGATAAACATTGTATTCTAACACATGTACACGGAATCTAGAAAAATGGTTCTGAAGAGTTTATCTACAGGGCAGCAATGAAGAAACAGACATAGAGAATAGACTTATGGACATGGGGAGAGGGGAGGAGAGGATGAGATGTGGAAAGAGTGATCTGGAAACTTACATTTTCATATGTAAAACAGATAGCCAATGAGAATTTGCTGTTTGAGGAAACTCAAACAGGGGCTCTGTATCAACTTAGAGGGGTGGAATCAAGAAGGAGATGGGAGGGAGGTTTAAAAGGGAGGGGATATATGTATATCTATGGCTGATTCATGTTAAGGTTTGACAGAAAGCAACTAAATTCTGTAAAGCAATTATCCTTCAATAAAAAAAGAAAAAAGCTGGGAAATAAAAAAAAAAAGAAAGAAAGCAGGGAGGACACCCACCCCCCGCAGCCCACCAGCAGAGGAGCCTGGTGGGCTGACGGCCTGGCGACAAGGTGCTGTGGGCGACGGGAAGAAGGTGGGACCTCCCACCCCCACAACACACAGGCAGAAAGAAGGGCTGTTCTACAGGAACTAGATGGTAAATAAATGGTAAAAAGCTATTACTGTTATTATTATTTTGGAATTCACTTCTTTGCCTTAAAAAGTGAAGGCAGCTTCTCACATCCTGCATCCTGCCCCCTGCCCCCCAATAACTTCAGCAGCCACTCAGTAAAGCTGAGTCATGGATTGAAAAAGCAGAAAATGTCTGAAATGGATTGGAGGTAGAGCGTTTGCCGGAACTGCCTAACTGCTTCTGCATTTACTGCACACACACAGTGCAAGCTCTCTTAACCCTGCCCACAGCTGAAGGTCAAGTTCTTTGTTGCCTTTGTCGTCATCACAGGGTGTTTGGGGGCATTCAGCTTTTGAAGACTGACAGAGCCTTTCTCCGGTCGGGTTCTATGAGGACTGGTCCCCGTGGAAGCCGCCTCACCCTCAGCCGAGCCAGCACAGGGCATCCAGAGCTCAGAAGCTAACGTTCCTGTCCTTAGGGACACCCTCTGGCTGCCTGTCCCGAGTCTGATACTGACCATGAACCATGGTGCACCTCCTGGCTTCAGAGTCTTAGACTCTGTGCCAAGTCCGAGGGTAAGACTCAAACAGCTTCATAAGATGCTACAATCATTGCAAACCTAATTAAGAGAGTAAAACAAACCATCTGGAGTGTGTGGTCGATGCCCAGCAAGGGAATCTCCTTTCTCGCCTGTTCTATAGCTGACGGTGAGCGGGCTTCACCCTCCACACCCACTGACTGGCTTCTTTCTGCGGCGCTTGGCTTCACAGAAGAGACCATGGTGTCTGGCTTTTGCTCACTTGCTCAACAGACATTCCAGTTTCCTGGTAAATGCATGATCTGTTAAATACCAAGAGGGGCTGAAATCCCAAGGTGCGATCTTCCCACGTTCGGGCCACGAGCACAACTGGAGACTAACAAAGGATGACAGAAACAGGACAAGCACAGAAGCAGGCTGCAGCGACCTACACCAGGAAGGGGTCAGCTTCCTTCCCGCCGAAAATTGTGACACCACCTTAACTTCATCCAAGCTGCCATGTGTAATTAATCAAGATGGCCACGCATTCTGGGCTAAACTTTTTTTACCATCTGCACCATACACCAAAATCCCAGTTTAAGGAAAGCACAGGGCCACTTGGAGAACTTTAAATAATCTATTTTAACAAGTATACACGGTATAGAAAACTATAAAGCGATTAGTTCACCAACATCTGGTGTGCACCTAGTTTGTCAGTTATTCGGTCATGTCTGACTCTTTTTTGACCCTGTGAACTGCAGCCTGCCAGGTTCCTCTGTCCATGGGATTCTCCAGGCAAGAATACTGGAGCGGGTCGCTATGCCCTCCTCCAGGGGATCTTCCCCACCCAAGGATTGAACCTGGGTCTCCTGCATGACAGTCTGAGCCACCAGGGAAGCCCCAAATTTACATTCACAAGATGTTAACAATGGGACATTCCACAAAAACATGCTGAACGCATTCAAACAGGGTGGGAAAAAGATAAGGAAGCCAAGTGGAGTTTGTGAGCCCAAATAAATAGTGTCAGCAAGGTCAAGGAGACGAGCAGGGCCTTTGTGCAGAATTCCTGAGAGAAGAGGTCAGAGAGAAGACAGAAGCTACACTTGGGAGCAGCTCCCCGATCTATCAGCAGTGACACGGTGATGACGAAATCACTGATCCAGGGTGTTCAGAAAACCTGTGAAACACGAACATGCGGCAAATAACATGTCTACCGGAAAAAAGGCAAATCTATTTGCTGAAGGTGTAAAAGCTGATGATGAAAAACATGGGACCTGTCTGTTCACATGACATTTTCCATGGCAACAGAAAATCCCACCATCCTTTTAGAAAGGAAAAGCCAACTTAGAAGGGCAGCAATGCCATGACTTTTAACCACGGTTCCACCTGTGGCAGGACTATCCCTTCCATGGTCCCTAGACCACGGAATTGACACAGCACAGGCTGTGTCACGCGGGCACAACACAGCCCAGCTGGGTGCCCACTGCCCCATGGGTCAGGACAGACGCCCTTCTTCCTCCACCAACAAAATCCTGAAGTGGGTCCCCAAGGGGCCTCTGGAGTCTCATTTTCCCTGTAAAGATCAGGGTGGAGGGAGAAGGCCCCACTGAAGAGGTCCCCGGTCCAGTGACTTCTTCCCATCAGCAGGGCCGCCAATCTAGCAGCTCCCAGCACCACCCATCGTAACCCTGAAACCCTGGGGCCAGTCCTTCAGATGCCACACCTTCCTCCAGGTGGGCGGTCAGTCTTACCCAGGACCACAGTCTGAGCAGAAACGTGGAATGTGTCACTTAAATGGCAGAACCAATACAGTACTGTGAAATGGAATAAAACATTAAACAACAACAAAAAAAATAATAAAGACAATCCTTGTAGGAAAAAAAAAAAAAGAACCTCCCACCCCTTAAAGGAGAAGCTCTCTCCTCCTGCAGGGGCGCTAGGGCATCTCTTTAGAGTGACTCAGAGTTATCAGTCCAGTGTTAGGTGTTTCTGGGGTGGGGTCGGCCATCTCATGCTACGGAACTTGCTCTCAACGCTCTCTGGCCTGGAAGCCTGCAATTTTACTTTTCAGCCAATTGTGGTATACTCAACCATACTACAACTGGGTGAATGGCCCTCTGACGCAGAGTAATAGACTAATTTTGGAAAAGGGAGCTATAAGGTCAAGAGGAGATCATGACAGAGGTTAAGAGGATAGCACAAATTAAAATCCATCAGAAAGGATAAAGCTGGTCTGGGAACATATTGCACAAAGATCACTATGCAGCCAAGTTCAATTTGAGCAAGAATTGCTAGTTGCACTGGCATAGATATAACTAGGAGACACACAACTGCTGGGTCATATGACTAGCAAACCGTTAGTCCTGCTTTTCACAGTGTCCTGATGAAGTGAAAAAAGTGAAAGTCTCTCAGTCCTGTCTCTTTGCCACGCCACGGACTGTAGCCCACCAGGCTCCTCTGTCCATGGGATTCTCCAGGCCAGAATACTGGGGTGGGTAGCCATCCCCTTCTCCATGGAATCTTCCTAACCCAGGGATCAAACCCAGGTCTCCTGCATTGCAGGCGGATTCTTACCATCTGAGCCAGGAGGGAAGCCGCTATGTCATGCTAAGTGAGAGCAAATGATTCCAGCTGAGATCAAGGAGCAGGGAGACTATTTCAGGAGGTTACTGTTTGATTATCTTTTTGTAAATACACACACTGAACAATGGGAATAGGAAGCATAATGAATGACTGGACTGATGAATGATGCTAACTTTAGCGTATGGGGGGTGGGGGTGGGGTACGAAGACAGTCTAGAGCACTCACTGCAGACAGGTGGCCAAGCAGATCCACCTGGGAAATCTGCCTGCTGACACTGGAGATGGAAGGCTCTGAGCCTGGGTCCCCAACGTGGGGGTCTGCATAACCAAGCCTGAGTCCAGTTCTACAGAGATGGGTTCAGAATGAGCAGCCTCCTGGGGAGGCAATGGTGCCAGGGGGCCAGCTTGCTCTGCTGCACAACCGTGAAATCAGACGTTGCTGGAAGTGGACACAGATTCCTCCTGTGGGGGCCGGCAGCTTTCCACATCATCGCTGGGGTAGGACTTCAAAAGCCTTTTGATGCTTTGAGGTCTGGCAACCCACTCCAGTGTTCTTGCCTGGAGAATCCCAGGGACGGGGGAGCCTGGCGGGCTGTCATCCATGGGGTCGCACAGTCGGACATGACTGAAGCGATTTAGCAGCAGTAGTAGCAGCAGCAAAGACCTAAGTCAGAGGTCCTGCCTCAGGAGGGAGGGGTATCTGCGGTCATTACTTGCTTTTTATAAATCACTGCCCAGCACTGTAGTTCTGGGATCCATGAGAGCCCCCCTCCCCTCCCAGATGTGGAGCCCACCCCCCACCCCCAGTGACTGGGCAGCTGCCCCTGCGCTTACTCTGGTGATCTGGCGCCTTCTGACGGGTTTCCAGGCTTCAGGGAGAAAGAGTTCAAAACAGAGAAGAGTGGGATGAGAAGATGGTACCTGTGGTCAGGCTACTGGGAAACTTGCAGCCAGTCCCCAGAGAGGGCTGCCCACTGGCAACAGGGCTGTGAACCATGGAGCAGCTGCCCAGGGCCAAGGGGGCCACCCACGGTAATGCCACCAGACAGCAGGGTGGCCAACCTGCAGGAGTGTGTGTGCTTCTTGATGAGGGGGACCTGGCTTTGCCATCAGTATCCTCAGCAACACGCTTCACCCACCCCGGCCTCAGACTCCTCATCGCTATCAGGGGGGTGGTCCTAATGTCTTCCTTCTCAAGTGTGTTGGGAGGGATTCATGAGATAATACATGTCAACTGATTGGCAAAGGGTCTAATATACTAATCCCTTGTTTTCAGCTATCAGTACTATCTGAACCCAATTAACATCAATTCTCAGCGGAGTAGGATCCATTTCAAAGCTCTTGCCTCACATCATCCAAGGAAGAGGGTGAGGGCCATGCAGGAAAGAGAGAGTGAGTGAGTGTTTGTCTTTGTGCAGGCTTATTTTAGACTGGGGTTGTCCCCTCCTCAGCTGTGATCAATGGGCCTTCACAATAGCAGGAAGCCACGATGTCCTGACTGTCATAACAAGACCCTGCCCCTCCGGCCGGTCTCTGAGGGAGGATCCATAATGATGATGTCCAGTCATCTAGTGTTTAGTTTATTCAAACAAAGCAGGAAGAGCAAGCTGGGACCCAATAAACCAGTAAGTAAGGCAGATTACTTCAGAAGTTTCCTATTTTCTCTGTAATAAGCATATATCCTTATGGATACAGGCTTCCCATATCCATATGGGGAAAGAATCTGCCTGCAGTGCAGGAGACCTGGTTTTGATTCATTGGTTGGGAAGATCCCCTGGAGAAGGGAATGGCTACCCACTCCAGTATTCCTTCCTAGAGAATTCCATGGACAGAGGATCCTGGCAAGCTACAGTCCATGGGGTCACAAAGAGTTGGACACAGCTGAGCGACTAACACACTTATGGATATATATGGGCGTTTCTTAGCTTGTTAACTAACCTAGTTCTCTAGTTAAAGGAGAAACTCACCACCACCAAGTCTCCTCTTGGTGGTAATGTGTCTCTTAGGCAAATGGAGCTCCAGGCTGCACTTTGCTGTCTTCCCACTAACTCTGGAAGCGCCACCCTCCCATCACTGCTTTCTCTGAAGTCTTCCTGGTAATTCTGAAACACCTGTTCATGCTGTTCTTCCTGAAATCTCATGTTCAAACAGTCAACCTGCTTCTTCTTGGGAAAACACGGTGACAGAAGAGCAACACGGGAATGTGTGCAGAGAGAGGACCAGCGTCCAGGCTTCTGGAAGCTTACACTGCTGACAAACAAGAACAAAGAGCCCCAGGAGAAGAGTTTACAGCCAGACAGTGGGGAAACAGAAGGTCCGAATCCTCACGTGTGTGGCTGAGACACCAGCTCACACAACGCATACTTTGCTCGGTGAGGAGGTCAAATTAACAAGGCCTCAGCTCAGTTCAGTTCAGTCGCTCAGTCGTGTCCGACTCTTTGCAACCCTAACACTTAGGAAATGAAGCAAGGAGACGAAACAAGACCAGTGATGTTTGTGCAAGTGTCATTCTGTACAGAGAAAGAGATACATGGAACCAGATGTTAAACTCGAGACATCCCTTTTTAGGAAAGCCATTAGAAGCAAAATGGGATTTGAGAGAAGCTTAAAAAGCCTCCAAAAAGGGACTGTTTACTGAATCCAGTAGCACCACCTAAAACGATGTTCACTGAGCAGATGGAAGCCTCCCCAGACCCCACATCAGAGACCCTCCCAGACTGCGGAGTCTCTAATCAGTCACGACCGTGCTGATGAGAGCAGATAATTACAAGCTAGTCTCATGGTTAACTAGCACAAACTTCAGCCAGGGTTTCTGGGGTAAGCAGAGAAGAGTTTATTATGGCACAACTTTCAGATTCAAACCTCTGCTATGTTATGTTATTTTACAGCTTCCTCCAATTATAACATTTGAAAGGGAACACAGTAAGGAAACAGAGAATGCCTGATAACAGTGCTTTACAAGTTTCATGGGAGCAAGCTGTTCTGTGTCCCCGGTTTTATTTTCCTTAAGCGTTTTCCTGGATACAACTAGTTCATACGTGAGAAACTCTAAGGCGATGGTCTTATCATCCTCCTCCCTCAGGAATCCTGAAGTTCCAGCCACACCCCAGAAGACAGCGACGGTGCCCCCACCCGCGTGGCCTGGCATCACTGCCCGGCTCTGGTCTGGGAGCACAGATGCGGTCCTTGTGCAGCTCCCTAGACAGGAAGGGGTGCGGCTGTGCTGGGGAGCTGATCCCCACCTGCGAGCAGTGGGAGGGGACGAGGAAGTAAGGATGGTCCAGCGCGGGGACGGCCCCACCAGCGAGGGTGCGGCCAGGTCCAGTGTCTCTGGAGCCAGAGCCTGGCTTCCCTCCACGGAAGCACCGAGTGAGCAGCCCTTGCAGAGTCACTGACATTCCCTGGGCTCTGCGCTCTTGGCTATAATGACATTGCTAGCGTGTCTGCCAGAATAAAATAAAACAGCCCAGTCCCCTTCCAGCCCCTGTGGCCTTCCAAGCCGTCCCCAGGAGGTCCACGGGGTGCTGAGGGACACAGTGCAGGGCCTCATGAGAAACTGCCTTCAGATCACGCTGATGCCCAGGAGTTGGGTAGCACCTCCTGGGCCCCATCGTCAGACCCCTCCCCGACCAGACCTGGAGGCTAGGCCAGTGGGGTCACTGTGGGGACTCCTGACTGAAGGCTGGGATGAGGCCAAGCACTGCTGATCCATGCAGATTCAGAATTCCCAGAAGCCAGAGAATTTGGCTTCACAGGTTGAAGCCTTAACTATTTATTTCCTATTTATTTCCCCTCAGAGCACGTTTCTCCTGAAAGGGAAAAATAATTCTCCTCCCGCCTGCTTTTACATTTGCCTCTTGTTTCCAGCTCTCTAATGGCCACTGAAAAAGAAAATGTCTTTTCATTTCAGCCCAGGAAGCGCAGCAGCAGGTCTCCAAGGTGCTGGGCGCTGGCATGGGTCTTTGCCAAGATGTGTGCACTGTCTCTCTCTGCCCTACAAGACAACCTTCTACCCCAAAGCTCAACACCTCCCAAGTTGACCAGACGACCTCAGAACTGGGAGGGAATGGCCAGATCTATCAGCACTCTGTGGACGGACAAAGCCATGCCGGGGATGCTCTCAAACCAGCTGAGGCCCTCATTTGAGACAGGAGGAAAGGCACCCGAGGGCTGGACAGCGGCTAGGCTGCAAGGCCTTGCAGTCTTCAGGCCTCATGATTTCCGGGGGCTGGGGAGTCCTAGGCAAGCTGTGACGGGGGCCTACTGCCCTCAGAGAATCCTAAAGGGGATTGTTGCCCCCACCACCCAGGACCCAACCCTGATCTCTGATTCAGCCCTTCAGGACTGAGAGGACCCCACACGTGGCACGTTCATAGGGATTCCATGGCCACCATCTTTTCACCTCATTAGAAACTGAGCCTTCGGCTCCTCGATGGAAGATTCTCCCTGTGGACAGACAGGTAACTTGAAACCATAGGAGGCCATTCATCCCCTTTGGACTTGACTCACTGTCCTGTTTGCGTGTTGGTTTGTTGCCTTAAACACAGGCCTCTGCTTCCACTTGTAGACAGAGGCCCCCCACCAGCCTAAGCCTAGTCCCCATGTAGCATTAAAGACAAACACAGCTTTAGGAAGTGATGACAAAGTTTCTTCCAGGTTAAAACTGCTGGCTGTGGGCTGCAGGGTTTGTGGCGAGCTGCCCAAATTCCTTCCTATTTATCTCCCTCCCCATCCTCCAGCCAGTCCACCCTCTTTTCCAGTTGTAAGAAAACACCCACAGATGCAGCTGTATTGAGACGAGATGCTCACCTCAGGGCCTGAGTGTTGGGAAAAGATGGGTTGGAGGCCAGTGGAATGACATGAATATGAGAGAAGAGAGGATTTGCTTTTGCCCAAGTGGAGGGGAGCACAGGCGTCTCGCAATGCTGTAATGTACAAGGTATTGGAACACATCTGTATTTCAGGTACGCACAGGTGTTTCAACTCTGTAAGGTACTGGAACGTGTCAACAAGGAGGCTGGATGTGCTTAGAGTGTGTGCCTGACATAAACTGGCCTTTCTAGAGTTTTTAAATGATTCCTGGCTGGGGAGACATGAAGAAACTATGAGGGAACAAGGAGGCTGAGGATGAAAATGCCGCATTGGCAGGAGAGAATCCGTTCACTCGTCACTGTGCTGAAGGCTTCCCACGCCTGACCCTGCGCTGGGCGCCACCGAGCATCCCGTATACTATTCTCTGCCCCGTATATTCCTGGAGTAAGCCCATCATTTCAAAGACAAAACGGAGAAAGCAGTTTAAAAACCCTACCACCCTAATAAAAACCCTGACAGTCTGGCAGAAGGGACATGTGTCCTGGTGGGTCTCCTTCCCTGGGTGGCGTGTGTTCAGCTGTTTCTTCTCATCCCAGGTGGAACCTGCCTGCAGACTTCCTCCCACCTGATCTGAGTGAAAACGGAGCAGATCAGTGTGCTTTCTTGATAGAAAGGCTTCCTTCTATCAAGATGCTGCTTGGTAGATGGCTGTTACCAAGGGACTTAACTTCCAAGCCTCAGTTTTCTAAATGGATGGGTCACTTACTCCAAAGACAAGTATGCAGTATCTAGCAGCTATTAGGATGTCAGGCTGGTAATTCCTACTGGACTTGGTGGCACTGTTCGATGATACCAAAGAGAAACCCAGCCCGACCCAGCAGCGGGGCTTCCCAGGTGGCTCAGGGACAAAGAACCTGCCTGCCAATGCAGGCGACACAAGAGACGTGGGTTCGAGCTCTGGGTTGGAAAGATCCCAGAGAAGGAAATGGCAACCCACTCCAGTATTCTTGCCTGGGAAATCCCTTGGACAGAGGAGCCTGGTGGGATACAGTCCATGGGGTCGCAGAGTTGGACACAACTTAGCGACTAAACAACAACAACAACAGATCCTGACCCCCGGCTCAGAGAACGTCTCCCCTGGTTACACAACTTGAGCTGAGCAACAGTCATTCAATGGCAGCAAACTCTGTAGACAGTGTACCGAAAGAAGGCAAACTGGATCTACAACAAGTCTCTTTTTATAGGAGAAAACTTTTGTGCTCAGTGTATAACAACACTCCAAAAGACAGTTAAGCAAAATGCAAACTTCAGCTCTTCCCCCTCTGTTCTGTTATGAAAACGCATACTTACAAGCATCAAAACTAACATAATGGGAGAAACAGTGAAGGAAACCAAGCACGAGGAACATGGAGCTGGGTGAGAAGTCTGCGTTCAGCCTACAGTTCTCTTGTTCACCTCGACAGGACTGGTTTAAATTAAAGTCATGAGAGGAGACCCAAAGAGAAATGCTTATGGCATGCAGGCTCTAAGTTAGGTGGTTTAAAGGGAGATGTGTATAAGAGACAGCCCAGGCCCCGGCCCACACAGAAACCGTGGCCAGGATGCACGTGTACACCTGCTACCAGACCCCAGGGCCAAGGGAGCTGTTGGGTCCTGGTGGAGCTTACCCGGCCTCGGAGATCCTGGCAGCGGCAGCGGCACTGGGGCGCTCCCCGTGGCCCCTTGGTCCGAGGCGGCGGCTCTCGGGGTCGCTCAGGAGGCCAGTCCCCGGAGAGGCCTTGACCCGGGGGAGGGCAGCGGGGCCATCGACGCACCGTTTAGCAGGCTGGGGCCTGCGGGCGCCGTGGTCCTCGCGGGCTGGCGCCCCTCGCCATCATCCTCGTGTGGGGCTGGCAGCTTCCTCGACAGCTTGTAGCCGTGGGAGATCAGCAGGTCTTCGACACTGTACATAGTGCTCTGGCCGCATCAAAGCGCCACCGCGGTGACCGTCGTGGTGGCAGGGCCCACGCTGTGGGGACAAGGAGAGCATCTCGTAAGCTGTGGACGATGCCCCCAGGGCTCCTCTACCTCCTCCCACCTGGACCCTGACCACACAGCAGCCTGGTCACGGTGCCCGCAGCGGACCGCAGAAGACGAGGGGGCTTCTCCGTCTCACTCAGACAGAGGGTGGAGGCAGGAGGGCTGCCCTCCCAGGGCTGGGTGAGATGGTCCCTTCCGGACCAGAGACGGAGCATTTGATCTTGGATTCCACAGAGCCAGGATGGGGCACTGACTCTGGGGACCCCTCCCCAGATGGCCTCCACTTGCAGGAGAGTCTAGAACAGTATTTAAGCCACGGAATGATGACCAGTGTCCCCTGCCCCAGACCTCTAAAGACAACACACACGGGAGAGAGGTCAAAACAAGGAGACTCGGAAGCCGCAATTACTACTCCACACTGCTAAAAAGAGAAACCCCCAGCGGACAGCTCCATCTTATTATCTTCCCCACTTTCATCTTGCAGACACACCTTTTGGTCCAAAAGGGCAAGGCAAGATCTTTAATCAACCCAGGGTTATGATGCACTTCGGCGGAAGCAATCTGGGTGGGTAATGAGCCACCAAAAATAGATCTTAAGTCTTTCAGCTCATAATGAGAAACGCTAACTAAGCCTACACAGCCCGCACACTACACAATTCCAAACTTCTTCCCACACTGAACTTTGAAGAATCAGATTTCTCTCCAGTTTATCTTGGGGAGATAGTCTGCATCTCGGAGCCCAGGGGTGTCCACATCCAAGTGCATGAATTCAACAGCAGCAACGATTCAAAAACACACAGTCCTAAGACAATGGCGCAGCCAAGAAGAATGAAAGTGAACACGGAACCTACATAAAAGTGCCTGAGTGTGCAGAGGTGGGGCTGCTGCGTTTATTTTCACAGGGAGCATCTCTTTTCCCAAGACCTCCTGTTGCTAACCGGGTGGGAGGCAGTTTGGTCAGTCCTGCTGCTGCCTCCCCAGGGGCCTCCAGGCAGGCCTGGGTGAGCTGCACAGGAGAGGCGGGCCTGGAAGAACACGGCTGCTCCAGCCCCTCTTGGCTGCTGGACGGAAATAGCAACTATCAGCAGTGGCAGCCCCTGCAAACAATGGCCAGGAAATGCCTGCCCCCGCGTGCAGGTGAAAGGGGGGCCCCTGTGCTTCCTGCCGGTGGGGCCTCTCCCCGGAGCTCATCACAGGATCCTGCTGACTGTGCCGGCCCTCAGCACACACTAGGCTCCAGCAGCAGCCAAATTGCTGCCTGCATGGAGAGGGCAGGAAGGATCAGGCTCTGGAAGCCTGTGGTTCTCCATCAGGTCCCCATGTTATGGAAGATCCACACGCTCCTGCAGGAACTGTAGTAGAACCATCTCCACAGCAGCTCAGCTAGTCCCAGTGCTGCGCTCAAGCTCCACGTCTTCTAGGGGCTGGCACAAGACGGACAGAGAAATGGCAGGACCAGAGGGGCGAGCATTTGTTTTCTGAGTTCACTGTTCTGATCCCCAGGCTGGGCCTGCAGAGGACAGGGACCCCAACACAAACCCCTGGCTGCGGGAACATCAAGGCAAGGTCTGCTTCCTTCAATGGTTGGCCCCTAGCATCCGGCACATAGTATGTGCTCAATAAATTACTGTCGAATGAAGGCGCGGTGGGAGAAAGGGATGTTTGAGCTAGGTTTTGAAGAATGATTAGGAGCTCACTGAATAAACTGCACATGTGCATGTGTGTGAGATAGAGAATTAACATTTAAAATAGATTTAGGGTACAATCATCCCAGGGGGAAAGAAATGACACGGCAACAGAATCCTGCAGGTGGGACTGTGGGTTCCCAGATTCAGTATGTGCCAACACATACAGTTGGCACCATGGTCAGAGTTCAGGTCTGAGGACACTCAGCTTCTTCCTGTTACTACATCAGGCTCTTTAAAAGCAAAGTAAAGTTCATAGCACCCTAGCTGGCCACCCATTACACAGAGGAGCAGGCCAGCATCAAAGACAGAATCCACTATGAGGATGGTAAGAAGCAATGACCTTCCAGAAAAACGCCTGAGGGTCACTGTCCTCCGGGGGATAGGTCAGCTGGTCCATGCTGCGTCTGTCTGCAAGGTAAGCACACTTTGCAAACCCTTAAACGGTACCACAGATCAAGCCCAACCATGAATATCTTTGGTACAAACTTTTAAGAACTGTCCTTGACCTTACAGGTCTGAGGTCAAACGTGCATTGATGTAGGGACACTCTTAACTTGGTCTCATGGAGGCCAGCAGCCTGTGGGGGGCAGGAGGATGAAGCACACCAGCTTCAGCACTCGTACAGGCCCCACAAGAGGGGATGACCCACAGCACAGGCCCCATGGCCCAGATGAGGGGTGCCCCCAATCCCCAGAGGACTCTTTCCTTTGGCCGACACCCACCACCTCCTGGACCCTAGCTCAGAGCCTGGCTTCTACCTCATTTCCAGCTCCATGTCAAACACCGTCGCTCCCAGCAGACAGACTTCTTAACAGCTTTGTGGCCCATCCAGTCCTTTTTGTATTCAGCATCCTTCCTGTAATATCCTTCCCTACCATGGATGGACCAGCGCGTCTCTAATGCATCAGTCCCACGGCCACCAGGAGGGGATGCCAGGGAGCTGAGGAGGAGAGGAGTCCTTTCAAAGTCCCCGCCCAGCCCTGCGGCAGCAGCCTTCCAAGTCAAAGGTATTTGAAGCCACCCCCCACCTACCACCCAAAGGGCTGCTGTTCAGAGAAGCACACAACAAAATTGGACCTAAGTGTAAATTATTAGAACATGGTATTTCAAAACTTGGAAAGGTGTGTGTATATGATGGGCCCCCGTGGCACCGACACCCGGGTCATCATAAATCTGAGGGTAAACTTTTCAGTCAGGCCTCTGTATACAGGGTCCCTCCGTATGCGTATCTGAGGTTCCTCAGCCACAGGTTCAACCAAGCTTTGGCCAGGCTGGCTTATACCGTGTAAGCAGGCACTTACTGAAAAGAATCTGGCCCCACACAGGTCAAACCCGAGTTGTTCAAGGGCCACTCGAGTTAAAACAGCACGGGCTTGGAAATGAGCCCTTTTATCCCCAGGTGGTGCTGACACCAGCCCCAGGTGTGGTCCCAGGAGAAAGTCATTAGCTGCACCAAATCTCAGTTTTCCAATCTGCAAAATGGCAGGGCCACTCACATCTGTCTTCCCAGACTGTTCCAAGGGCCACAACAATGTTGTTCCACGTTGTTGTTCAGTTGCCAAGTGGTGTCCGACTCTGTGACTCCAGGGACTGAAGCACGCCAGGGTTCCCAAGGGCTATGTAAGTACCCGTAAAAGCGTAAATCACATACAATCTGAGTCAGCATTTATCACGCAGCAATGGCGCGTCCATCTCTGAAGGGCTACCTGTCCCCATGGAAAGCTTTCACCATAGTTATTCGCTGTGACCACTGCACCGTTTCCTGATTCCTCATGGATCACTTGGACTGTGACTTGATTCCCAAAGTCAAGCCCACTTTCTATCTCCCAGACACCTGTCTTCCAGGAAAGGGTATTTCTGTCACCATCTGAGTCACCCAGGACAGCAAATGTTATTTCACAGAGTCTAGAACCTGCACACGACACGCACATTCCGTGGGCTTGGGACACACCGGGCACTTACACTGTAATGACGAACGAGACCCATTCTTTGCTCTTGAGAAGATTACTGCAGCGACAGCAGGAGAACAGGCCAAGGAAACACGGCACACGCGTGTGTTAGTGACGGGAGCTTGCCTGCTCCCCACAGTGTCAGCACTGCGATGGGGACAAGGACAGGAGGAGAGCACAGGGCCCTCACCCAGTCTTAGGGAGTCAGGACGGCCTCTGGAAGCGCGTGTCAAAGCCAAACAAACCCTTCAGGGAGAAGCTGTGCTGTGAGGTCACCCTGTAAGGATGCTTCTCCAGCCAGTTCACATAAGAAATGTCTTCCTTTGCTACTTGTCACCTTGCATCAAATACTCAGAGTGGAACATCTAAGAAGAGCGGTCCAGGCAGTGCTGGTGCCCAGATATGTTCTCAGAGACAGAATCCTGAGAATACAAGGACCAGAGACTAAGGAGCCCACTTCCAGTAACTCATTCATTCTATGGCTAAATGCAGGGCAGACAATTAAGATAAGGATACACATGTTGGGTTTTCCTAGTGGCTTGGCGGTAAAGAATCTGCCTGCCAACGCAGGAGACACGCGTTCGATCCCTGTCTAGGAAGATCCCAGGTGCCTTGGAACAACTAAGCCTGTGCACCACATCTATTGAGCCTGTGCTGTAGAGGCTGGGAGCCGCAACTAATGAAGCCCGCACATCCTGGAGCCTGTGCTCTGCAATGAGAGAAGCCACTGCAATGAGAAGCCTGCACACCACAACAAAGGGTAGCCCCTGTTCGCCATAACTAGAGGAAGGTCCTCACGGCCATGAAGACCAGCACAGCCAAAAACAGATAAAATTATTAAAAAATAAAAATACTCATGTTAACAGAACAGTCCATCGAGGCCTGTAGTGAGGAGTTCCTGGCTGGGAGAGTCTTAAGTGGAAGTCAAGGCAATGAATTTGCAAATTTTATTGTTTTTACCGCAACCCACTGAAGGTGTGCACACATATTTACCCTCACATTCTGAGGGGCACTGTAATATTTTCTATTTTATTTCACTTTTGAAAAAATTCTGGTCACTACACACTCAATTTGATGTCACAGTAATTGATCAGAACCCAGCGTCTGGAAAGCACTAATGGAGAAATGAATCCTGTGCTAGTCAGGACGCTGGACTAGATGACCCCCGAAATTCTGTCCAGTTCAATGATCCCATCAACCGATGAGAAATTCCTTAACAAGTTCCTTGCTTTGTTCTCAACAGCAAAATACAGCTGTTCTATCTGATCAAAAATTTCCTTTCCAAGAAAAGTCACAGCAACTAAGTGAAGCTGCTTTCCCATTCTTAAGAGCATAAGAAGAAAAGAAAGAAATCTTCTGAAGGGAAAGTCCTGGCTCCTCCTTCCTTCCTCTACCTGTGATCCACCTGGGGCTTGAGACCTGAGGCCTCAGAACACAGCATCACTGGTTGACAGATAAAGCCAGCACCGTGGAAGGCGCCAAGGAACCCTCAGGATGAACTGTACCTACAGTACTGCCGCATTATTCTCTTTTTGGTTTGAAAGAGCCAGGAAGCAGACTTTTGTCTCTTTTGAGTCCACTACGGCTCTTTTCATCTTTTCCTATACTATTCTCTGCCCCGTATATTCCTGGAGTAAGCCCATCATTTCAAAGACAGAACGGAGAAAGCAGTTTAAAAACCCTACCACCCTAATAAAAACCCTGACAGTCTGGCAGAAGGGACATGTGTCCTGGTGGGTCTCCTTCCCTGGGTGGCGTGTGTTCAGCTGTTTCTTCTCATCCCAGGTGGAACCTGCCTGCAGACTTCCTCCCACCTGATCTGAGTGAAAACGGAGCAGATCAGTGTGCTTTCTTGATAGAAAGGCTTCCTTCTATCAAGATGCTGCTTGGTAGATGGCTGTTACCAAGGGACTTAACTCCAAGCCTCAGTTTTCTAAATGGATGGGTCACTTACTCCAAAGACAAGTATGCAGTATCTAGCAGCTATTAGGATGTCAGGCTGGTAATTCCTACTGGACTTGGTGGCACTGTTCGATGATACCAAAGAGAAACCCAGCCCGACCCAGCAGCGGGGCTTCCCAGGTGGCTCAGGGACAAAGAACCTGCCTGCCAATGCAGGCGACACAAGAGACGTGGGTTCGAGCTCTGGGTTGGAAAGATCCCAGAGAAGGAAATGGCAACCCACTCCAGTATTCTTGCCTGGGAAATCCCTTGGACAGAGGAGCCTGGTGGGATACAGTCCATGGGGTCGCAGAGTTGGACACAACTTAGCGACTAAACAACAACAACAACAGATCCTGACCCCCGGCTCAGAGAACGTCTCCCCTGGTTACACAACTTGAGCTGAGCAACAGTCATTCAATGGCAGCAAACTCTGTAGACAGTGTACCGAAAGAAGGCAAACTGGATCTACAACAAGTCTCTTTTTATAGGAGAAAACTTTTGTGCTCAGTGTATAACAACACTCCAAAAGACAGTTAAGCAAAATGCAAACTTCAGCTCTTCCCCCTCTGTTCTGTTATGAAAACGCATACTTACAAGCATTAAAACTAACATAATGGGAGAAACGGTGAAGGAAACCAAGCACGAGGAACATGGAGCTGGGTGAGAAGTCTGCGTTCAGACTACAGTTCTCTTGTTCAACTCGACAGGACTGGTTTAAATTAAAGTCATGAGAGGAGACCCAAAGAGAAATGCTTATGGCATGCAGGCTCTAAGTTAGGTGGTTTAAAGGGGAACCCAGGGAGAGGAATCACGAATGCTGAACGGCCGAGCTTCTCAGGCTGGGTTTTTTCCTACTGATTCATTACATCACTAGATTTATAGTCGATCACTTTTTTTCCCCCTTGAGGACACTTGGGATAAGTGGTAAGATGCTCAAATGCCCTCCAGGAGATGCGTAAGGAACATCTTCCAATTTGTGGTTAATTTAGACCCCCCACCCGGCCACTACCCTCATTAACTCTTTCTATATACAGAGAAGGAAGAGCCTGTTCTCTAAGCTCAGAATAGCAGCACACGAGAGATAACAACATCATCCATCCCCCGAGCATCTGTGATGTGCCAACCACTCTGCTGGCTGCCTGGCACACTTTATTTTCCACTCCCAGGAACCGTCCTGCTGTAGATATGAACGTCTCCATTTTACAGACAAGAAAACCGAGGCTGAGAGTCCAAGGTTACAGTTTGCAGGCACAGATCCAAGGGTCAAACCAAAGTCTGTCTAGCTTCAAAGCTCATGCTACTATTTTAGGCTCTAAATTTCCTTCCTTAATAGCAACAGAAGTTTCCCAGTTTACCAAATAATGCATAAAATATAAATAAGAAAGGATAGAAGGCATGGTGGCATGAAGATGAAATACAATAATAAAAACGAGAAAACTCCATTATTCTCTTGGGCTAGGATGGCTCTTTGAGGTGACACCAAGCGCACACACAGCAATGCATACACACACGTACATGCACACACACAAGGTTGACACTTCACTGCAGTGTCTTGATGGCAATACTAACACTGACTTCTAAACATGCAAATAACATGATTCATTCACAAATACACCACGTGATGCTCTGTGACCTTCAGCAGACCTCTTCAATTATTTGGGGTTCCAGGCTCTCTACCAGGGACCTGGAGTTCTCATGATACCTGCTGTGTGAAGCTGAAAAGCAGACAAACTACATCTATGAGAAATGGGAGCGGAGCTTGTAACTTTTGTAAAAAAATTATCTACATAGTAATAGCCACTGTTCTCTGCAGTGTTAATACAATCCAGACTTGAATGAGTGGACTGTGGGAAACCACCACAGGGTCTGGGCAGATAAAGGAAAGGCGCTTTACAGTGACTCTGGCAGGACAGCGAAGGAATAATGTGGGCAGAACAGGACAGATGTGTGGACAAATAGTCACAAGTCCC
Source organism: Madoqua kirkii (assembly GCA_006408675.1). Lineage (NCBI taxonomy): Eukaryota > Metazoa > Chordata > Mammalia > Artiodactyla > Bovidae > Madoqua > Madoqua kirkii. The sequence goes on from SJYC01084624.1 coordinate 31,372, forward strand.
TTCTATTGTAATGTGCATGGGTGGATGGGAGGGCGGGAGATACGAAAAAAGAAAAGTAATGAGTGTAATCTCCCAGGGAAGAAGCACAGTGAGTTTTGGTCTTGGTGACTAAAGTAATCGTCCTCTTGTTACGAGAAACACAGAAATCAGAAACAACGCTCAGTTGGAGATGATGACGGGTCATTTGACTTTGATTTAACCAACGTATTCCTGCAAAATTTTCTTGTGTCCAGATCATTCTCCAATGACTTTTCATCAGAATTCTTGTCCTTTCCAGAGAACCCAAATGAGACCACAGTAAGCCATCTTCCTGTGTGGTGGGCTTCTAATTTCTGTCCTTATCAGCCCTATCCTTTCTATTCAGGCTGAAGGAATGCTGATAATAGCTCATAGCACTTGGGCATGGACTGGAATTGTCCACCCCCTCACTGTAGGGATGAACTGCCATCCCGCCACTGTGGTTTAATACACAACTGCTGTGGGAACTGAGCCTACAACAATGCCTAGGAGAACCCATGGGTTTCAGTCTTCTTCCCAAAAAGTACATTAAGAAGGCTGAACTAGAGGATCTTCTGGGTCCTTCCAGCTCTAGAGACGGGCCCCCTCTCTGGTCGCTTCTTCCCTGTCATGAGCAGCATGCATTTTTCAGTCAGTTAGCTCAGTGGAGAGAATACAGCTTGTGGCCGTGACACAGAACAAAGCTAACTGGGTCACAGGAAGATAGACCCTCTGACCTTGGCCTGGTTAACAGCACCCATACAGAGGCCAGCCCAGACAGCAGAGCTAAGCGGCCACACAGTGAGAGGAGGGGGTGGTGGGGAGGGCTAGGGGAGTCCACCACCCAGGATCGCCCACCCCAAGAGACCTGGAGCGTAGCCACGCCCACTGACTGCAACTTGCTTTGCACCAAGTGTGCTGCTTTGCACCAAGTGTGCGGGCCCTGGGCTCTGAAGACATGGAGATACAGAAGAAGCCCAGACCAACACCCTCCCCTGTGAGCCTCCTAAGCTGGGAGGCATTACTGAAGTCACAGGCACCCTCATCACTAGAGGTCGAGCCTCACAATGAAGGTTATCTACACAGGCTCCACTGCCCACTCCCTTCCCATCTGTGAATATATGTTTTCTTTTCATATTGGCGGTTCTCAGGCTCCTCAAGACAGTGAAATGAAACAAAATATTAATAAACTCACGAAATCAAATAGCACTTTTCTTCCTTTTAAACATCTGCTTAGAACTGCAAACTAAGAAAGAGACAAATACTCAATTAAAAATATCAAACAAATGTTTACCCTCACCTGAGATAAAAGATATGCAAATTAAACTCAAAAGCCACTATTCACTTCTCACATTACTTAAGTTTCTAGAAAGCAATAGCTTTTGTTGAGGGCATGGTGAATGAGCTGTTAGGGTTCTCCCATCCGTGAGTATATGAGTGGAGTTGGTGGGGGGAGGGGGGGAATAGGTCTGTATGTAAACGGCTATTTCCTTTCTTAAAAATGATTAATACTATAAAATCTTTAAAAATTTGAAACCCTATAGACTAATAACTTCACTTCTTGGGATCCATCCTAATGAAATAATCAGAGATACATACAAAGTTTTATATAAGGATACTTACTCAAGTTTTAACTATGATAATCATTTTTTTAAAAGCTAGATTAAACAGTCATTTAAGGGACAGCTAAAAAATTGTGGTACCTCCATGTGGAAGATTATAATATGCACACGTGTATAAAATGATGTTTTTAGATATTGAATGGTACAGGGAGAAAATGCTCATGGCACCACGTTAAATAATAAAGACAGGATACAAAAGCCTAGATTCAGTGTATATAATACCAATTCCATCTAAATACATACAAATACAGTATGGGGAGAAACACCGAGAAGAAACATACCAAAATAGCAACAATGGTACTGGATTCTAAGGTTTTTTTTTTTAATGCCCTTATTTATACTTTCCTGTATTTATGATATTCAATCATGAAATATATTAGATCAAACCATATGAAGCTGCCATTTTACAGGTAAAAAATGGTCAAATAGTGGCATTTTCTTATACTTACTATTTCATCATCAGGGGAAAAAGAACAAAAAGCTACATATAGGAAAGATTAAGAAAATATCTTCAAAAACATATTGCATATTTCAAGACAGACACACAGAAGAGAAGAATAAATGAAAAGTTAATTACATAAGGTTTGAAGAGTTTAGGATATGGTATTTATGTCTTATCTGCTACCAAGAGATACTTAACCTGAATCTAGCAGGCTTAAAATCCCAATCTGCTGATAAAATTGAATACAAGATCTCAAGTAGCACTCTAAAGGTCCTGATGAGACATTGGTACTAGAAAACCTAAGGCTTCTCTCTGGTATTCATTGACATTCCACCCTTAAGATGTAATTAGTCCTTCAAATTGTTGGCAGTTGACTATAAATTTCAACTGACAATTTTTCGGTCTAATGTTGTGATTGACATATTTCTTTAAACAAGAGGTAAATAGCCAAGATACAAAACAAACCAGACTGAGGCAGGCTGCTAATTGATGCACAGATTTTTAATATTCTCTACAGCTTTTTTTGTTTTCTTGGATGGCAGAGTCATGGATTTTATTATGAGCAATAGGATTGCCATTTCCCTTTTCAGTCTTAATAATTAAATAAAGACACTGTCGTCACCACACCACAGAGGGATGACCACCTCTGCCAGGGCCCTCAAGTGGTCACCATCTCCTAAGACATAAAAAGCATATTGAATCTGTGAAGTTGTGGTTTTAGTGGGGCAGCGATCTCGGAGTTAAGTGTCTTTAAGGTGGCAAAAACAAACAAACAAATGAAAACAAAAAAAGAGATGGAAATCTCCTAAGATTTTAGACCTGTCTAAGACCTATCCTTAGACCTATCTAAGATCAAGAGATTCCTGGAAAGCTAACCTTGCTGGGTTGGGCTGGTATTAAGGCACTGATTCAAAAAAGAGAAGAAAGTATGGTGCCAAACATTATGGAGTTCTTTTTTTTTTTTTGGTAAATATTACCTTTTTAAACTTCTTTGTCTCTTCCCCTACCACCAGTATGAACACACACACATACACATTTCATACATACACACACACACACACACACACACACACACGCTGCTGTCTTCTTTGACCTCTAAATTCTATCACACAATTACTACTTTGGAGACCTCAACCATTTTTAAGAGATTCTAAGTATCTCATTAACGTTTCTGAAAGATTAGCAGTCATTAAGAACAGAGGACTGAAACTGGATAACATTTTCTAAATCTTCTAGCATTGCTGACTATCTGCAAAAACAACAGTAAAACTTATAATAGGTTAGAATTAAATTCCACTATCATCACAGATGTCAAAGTCCACACATAAAGATTCCTAAAATAATCTCTTAAACTTACAACACACTAGTTTTGCTTTTAAATAGCTTTAGAATAAAACAGCTAAGGTTTTATAAAAATGTCAAAGTTTAAATGAACTTGTATAATTCTTACATTATTCATTTTCTAATTATGAAAGTAATATAATATTATTCCAGAAGTAAACACTGAATTCAGTGTTTAACTAGAAAGTAAAAGTTGCCTCTAACTCCACTGTGTCAAGAGATAACCATCTGGTTTCTATTTCTCCAACTAGTCTTCCTGTGTTCTGAAAGATTAGCAGTCATTAAGAACAGGGACTGAAACTGGATAACATTTTCTAAATCTTCTAGCATTGCTGACTATCTGCAAAAACAACAGTAAAACTTATAATAGGTTAGAATTAAATTCCACTATCATCACAGATGTCAAAGTCCACACATAAAGATTCCTAAAATAATCTCTTAAACTTACAACACACTAGTTTTGCTTTTAAATAGCTTTAGAATAAAACAGCTAAGGTTTTATAAAAATGTCAAAGTTTAAATGAACTTGTATAATTCTTACATTATTCATTTTCTAATTATGAAAGTAATATAATATTATTCCAGAAGTAAACACTGAATTCAGTGTTTAACTAGAAAGTAAAAGTTGCCTCTAACTCCACTGTGTCAAGAGATAACCATCTGGTTTCTATTTCTCCAACTAGTCTTCCTGTGCATAGTTGCTTTCTCTCACTCCCTTTTCCCTCCTTTCTTCTCTGAAATATTTATCTTGGTGTCTTCATAATAGTATCTAAATTCTTATATTTCCATACAGAAAAAAAGCAAGCTGAATAGATAACTCCAGAGAGAACCAGAAAGCAACAAACCACAAGGCTATTTAGTGGTCTGATAATGAGGTTTTGTCATTTTGGCCAGGCTGTTCTCAACTGTATTATCTATAGACAGTTTTGAGGAAATATATTCGGTCAAAGAAAGTGAAGGTAAAAAGTCAAATTTTAAACAAAATACCACAAATTCAAATCAAGGTAATTGAGGTTTTAGCACCTGGGCGGTTCCTGTATTCAATGACATGAAAGGTTTAAAGGCTGTATCAAAGCATTGGAGACTGTTAGCTTGCTGGTTTTAGCAACTGAGTGCCCCTCAGCATTCCTGAAGTCGGCCAGCCCTCATAACAAAGACCAATAGCAAAGAGATAACCCTTGCCATCCAAAAGGTGAAAAACAACATCTGCTGAGAAACCAAATGAACTGCAGTGATGGGTTCAGCGATCGGCCTGGAGGATTTCAGAGACATGATCTTTGCCTCTGGAAAGAAAAACCATAACAGAACAATTGCTCAATCCCACGCTCTGTGTTCTAAACTCTCTTTAGATCAATTAGCATGAAGTCCCGCCAAGCTCATTATTAGAGAAACTCGGGGCTCCTACAGCCCCGTGGTGTCAAACTGTCCTCCAAACTAGAGGGCTCTGTAGCAAGGACAATGAGGACTTGATGGGGGCCCAGACTCCTTGGGTTTCCTTTGCTGATAGCCATTTCTAGGATTTATTTTTAAACTGCATTAAAAAAAATTAGACTCCAAGCGTCTTTTCAAAGATTTTTTAATTGAAAAACTGGTCCTTATTTATTCTCCTGTGTACCTCCAATCTCCAATTACCTTTTATAGCTAAAATTTTACAGCCAAATGTTTCTGGAATCTGTGACTTACTCAGATCTCTTATTAGATAACTGTGATTAGCTGTCAAGACCTCCAGAGCATGTGGACACTCCGGCATCTTAAGTTATGTTCTAAGGAGGTGGGAAGACAGAATTTTTTTCTTTCTGGCACAGGCTTCCTCCACCCACCCAATCCCCCTAAATCTCTTGGGCCTGCCAAGGGCCTGACCTTCCGATCTCTGCAGCAGAGGGTGAAGTTTGGCGGGAGGAAGGCCCAGTAGATGAAGGCCTCTGTTCAGCAAATATTTGCTCACCCCTCCAGTGGGAGGGAAACCATTTTCTATAAGCTGCCTGCCTTGAGTAACACTTGGAGCCCTTCAGGAGGCTTGTTCAGCTGGTGGCCTAGAATTAGACACCTAATATCAAGGTAAACAAAGTCCAAACCCACAGAACATTATGGAAAACCAAATGAATTTACCACACTTCCCAGGTCACATCAAATCCAACACAAGTTCCTGCGTGAAACTTCCAAAAAAACTTTTCACTCGTCTCTGCCTTGCTGGACGGTCTTAGTCCAGTTATCTTAAATTCTAAAACTACCTGACCTAGCACACTTCCCTGAAGTTTTGCCCACTCAAACTACTGAGTCTGCAATTTTTGTCCACCCATTTCTGGCTGCCTGAATCCCTGTTCCACTCCCCCTCCATCTTCCAACCCTCCACTCAAACCCCCACCCTTTCCACCCCCCAACCCCCCAACCTCTGTCTATTTGTAAATCTGAAAAGTCAAAAAAGCCAGGAAGGGAGAAAACCTCCTAGTTGTGTGGTCCTAACCGCTCCACCCTCTCCCCAAGACAGGCCAGGCGACCAGATCTGGGGAGGGAGATGCTGATGGGGGTGGGACGGGGACGCAGGGCATGGGAGACTGGGTGGCAGGGTGTGGGTGGCTGGGGGTGGGGACCTGCCTAAGCTATTTCCCCAAAGTCCTCGCTCCTAGAGAGTGCCAATGAGCAAGGGCTAGGGTGTAACCAGGTGGCGCTGGCATAAAGTTCTCGGTTTGTTTTTTTTTTCTTCAGTAGTGGAATCACAGCTTCTTTTTCAAACCCCTAGAAGAATCCGGGGCGCCAGTGACAGGGGGCCAAAGCGGCGCTCTCAGCTGTAAGTACTGAGGTCACTGCGGTCGGGTCTTCTAGGAAATCCCTGGTTTTCGGGGCGAACTGATGGCGACTGGGGGTGTGGACACTCAGGGTGCGAGCGGAGACCCAAGACCGGCGGGCGGGCTCCGGATCCCAGAAGTGGGCTTATTAACGGATTTACAGCGCTCTCAGGCGGGGCTCTTTCCTTTCTCCCACCCTGTTTTCCTTTTTCTCTCTTTGGCTTCAGCGCCAGCCGCCTGGGGGAGGGCCGGGCTGTCGCGCGCACGGCTGAGAGGCAGCGGCGATTAGCACCCTAATCCCGGCCCTGACTCCCCGGCGGTGGGCGCGCGGGCCGGGCGGAGACGGGGCGGGGCGGGGGCGCGGCCGCGGGCTCCCGACGTCCCGCGGGCAGGTCCCAGCAGCCGCGGGTGGGGGCGCCAGTGGGAACTGGGGCCCCCAGGGACCCCACGCAGCGGCTGTCAGTTCCCCGCGGTGGAGATGCCCGCGAAGTCGGAGGGCGCAGGCGAAGAAAGGGGTCGGCTGGACCCGGGCGGTGGCCCGGACGCCGGGAGCTGGGCAGCGACCCCCGCCTCCCGACCACCCGCCGCCCCGACCCAGCGTGGAGGGGCGAGGGGAACGCCAACGTCCGCCGCGGCCCTCGGCGCCGACAGGTTAGCGCGAGCCGGGGGCCGGGCACCTGAGGGCGGGGACTCGTCCCCCAAACCCAGCAGAGGGGCGCCCCCCGCCCGAGGCTGCGGGGCTGGGCGCCGCGCTGGGGGCTCCGGACTGGGTGCGGACATCTCCACCCCGCGCTGGGGAGGGCGCCGACCCGACCCACGCCCGGGCTGGAGAAGTTGGGGGGCGAGCGCGGGAGGCTGGGGCGAGGCCCACGGGGCGCCGAGGGAGCGGACCAGATGGACGAAGGGAGTCAGGAGGGGCGACAGACGCCGGGACTTACCGAGCAGCTCCCTCATGCTGCCCTGAGCTGTCGCCGCCGCTCCGGCCGGCCGGGGAACAGCGCGACCCGCCCCACTCGCAGCCTCTGCGGCCGAGCATGCCCGGAGCCGCCGCCGCCGCCGCCCCGCTCTCCGCAGCCCCGCCCATCACCCCGCCCTCCGCGACCCAGCACCCCGCCCGTAGCCCCGCCCCCGCAGCCTCGCGATCCCCGCCCCGCCCATCGCTCCAACCCCGCGCGCTCCGCCCCTCCCCGTCCAACAAGCGGCCTCCAGGCTCTGCTCTTTGGCGGGAGGGCGGCACCCGGGCAGCGGGCGGACCGGTAGCCAAAGGCACAGGCCTACTCCGGCCCCACCTACGGCACAGGTGAATTGGTCATCTTTCCCTCTTTCCAGTCACTTGGGTTTGGGCAGGTTCAACGCTGTATGAATGTCCACACACATGTATGCATACGTACACAGCCACACACACACACACGCACACGCACACACACACACACACACACACACACACACTTTCACAAAAACATACACGCAGGGAAGGTGTGAAGAGCAGAAGACAGTGACAACAGCTTAGTGCTCGGAATCTCCTAAAGCAGACGGCTGAGTATCTTAGCTAGAGGCTTGGGGAGCCTTTACAGGTCAGCTGCTCAGTCCTGTCTCTTGGTAGATGAGGAAACAGGAAGCCAGGAGAAGGCAGAGGTCAGGCAGAGTGAACACATACTGCTCCCGCCTCTCCACCTCCCTCACAGCCGCGATCAGACTGCTGCTGCCAGGTCTGCTCACAGGCAAAAGTCCTTGCACTTTGGAGGGCAGAGAAAAGACAAAACGTTCAACTGCTGATGAGTCATGCAGAGGGCAATCGTATTGGCTAAGTCTAGTTCACAGAGGCAGAGGCATGGAGCAGCCCCCGGTCCCTGCAGAAGGATAACCTTTCAATTGGACTTCCCCAGCGGTTAAAAATCTGCCTTTCAAGGCAGAGGATTTAGGTTTGAGCTCTCCTTTGGGCTTCCCTGGTGGCTCACAGATTAAAGCTCTGCCCGCAATGCTGGAGACCTGGGTTCGATCCCTGGGTCGGAAGATCCCCGGAGAAGGAAATGGCAACTCACTCCAGTATTCTTGCCTGGAGAATCCCATGGACAGAGGAGCCTGGTGGGCTACAGTCCACAGGTTTGCAAAGAGTCGTACACGACTGAGAGACTTCACTTCACTTCACTTTGGGGAACTAAGACCCTACATGGCTCGGAGCTACTGAGAGAGTGAATTCTCAGGTAGGTTGATAAGAAACCTGGAGGAGAAAGGGAGGAGAAAGGGATCTGGGGCTCTCAAAGAGGAGAAAAGGACAAACGTTTTTTCTACATCATTTTGTCTTAGTCACATAAGATATTTTTTCTTAAACTCTGAGTTATTGTGGCAACAATTTTTAAGAATTACTTTCTTCAAGCCCAGAGCCAATGATTATACCACAAAACAACTCATCTTGGTCAAGGGTATGTTTTTCCTTACTCTCTATACGAATGATTATATATCCAGATAACCACGATGGTATGATCTCTCACCTAGAGCCAGACATCCCATAATGTGAAGTAAAGTGGGCCTTAGGACCTTGGCCCATCACTATGAACAAAGCTACTGGAAGTGATGGAATTCCAGTTGAGCTATTTCAAATCCTAAAAGATGATGCTGTTAAAGTGCTGCACTCAATAGACCAGCAAATTTGGAAAACTCAGCAGTGGCCACAGGACTGGAAAAGGTCAGTTTTCATTCCAATCCAAAGAAAGGCAATGTCAAAGAATGTTCAAACTACCGCATAATTGCACTCATCTCACACACTAGCAAAGTAATGCTCAAAATTCTCTAAGCCAGGCTATAACAGTACATGAACAAAGAACTTTCAGATGTTCAAGCTGGATTTAGAAAAGGTCAAGGAACCAGAGATCAAATTGCCAACATCTGTTGGATCATAGAAAAAGCAAAGAGAGTTTCAGAAAAACATCTACTTCTGCTTGATTGACTACGCCAAAGCCTTTGTGTGGATCACAGCAAACTGTGGAAAATTCAAGAGATGGGAATACCAGACTACTTACCTGCCTCCTGAGAAATCTGTATACAGGTCAAGAAACAACAGTTAGAACTGGACATGGAACAACAGACTGGTTCCAAATTGGGAAAGGAGTGCGTCAAGGCTGTATATTGTCACTCTGCTTATTTAACTTATATGCAGAGTACACCATGCAAAATACCGGGCTGAATGAACACAAGCTAGAATCAAGATTGCCCAGAGAAATATCAATAACCTCAGCTATGCAGATGACACCACCCTTATGGCAAAAAGCGAAGAAGAACTAAAGAGCCTCTTGATTAAAGTGAAAGAGGAGAGTGAAAAAGTTGGCTTAAAGCTCAACATTCAGAAAACGAAGATCATGGCTTCTGGTCCCATCACTTCATGGCAAATAGATGGGGAAACAATGGAAACAGTGACAGACTTTATTTGGGGGGGCTCAAAAATCACTGTAGATGGTGACTGCAGCTATGAAATTGAAAGATGCTTGCTCCTAGTTACGACTAACCTAGACAGCATATTAAAAAGCAAAGACATTACTTTGCCAAAAAGGTCCATCTAGTCAAAGCTATTGTTTTCCCAGTAGTCATGTGTGAATGTGAGAGTTGGACTAGAAAGAAAACTGAGTGCTGAAGAATTGATGCTTTTGAACTGTGGTGTTGGAAAAGACTCTTGAGAGTCCCTTGGACTGCAAGGAGATCCAACCAGTCAGTCTTAACGGGAATCAGCCCTGAATATTCATTGGAAGGATTGATCCTGAAGCTGAAACTCCAATACTTTGACTGCCTGATGTGAAGAACTGACTCAGGATCAGGAAAAGACCTTGATCCTGGGAAAGATTGAAGGCAGGAGAAGAAGGGGATGACAGAAGATGAGATGGCTGGATGGCATCACTGACTTGATGGACATGAGTTTGAGCAGGCTCTGGGAATTAGTAATAGACAGGGAAGCCTAGCCTGCTGCAGTCCATAAAGTGGCAAAGAGGAATGAACTGAACTGAACTGAATGATTATATAACAACAATGTATCTTGCTTGAGGACATGTTTCTCCTTAACAAGAATCTTCTGACTAATCTTGTTAAGCCCTATGTCTTGGGAGTGGGTCTGGTAAGACCTTTCTATTGCTAGTTCTAATCTTGTTAATTTAAGATGTATGTTCTGGCAGTGGATCTGGTAAAGTATATAAGGCCTTTATTAGACTAGTGAGTGGGGCAGTCTCTGTCCCCCTTCTGATGTCTATGTCAGAAGCTTTCTCTGTCCTTTTTCACTGTAATAGAACTTCTGCCACGTGAAGTTCTGAGTATCTGAAGCCTGGTCCCTGGTCCTGAAGCAAAATCTTTGGAGATCACAAATCTGACATCATTCACTGTAAGCTATCACTACGGAGCCTGCATGCCACAACTAGAGAGTCCATGTGCTGCAGCGAAGATCTGGGGAGCCACAGCTAAGACCTGATGCAGCAAGGTGAAGGTGAAGTCGCTCAGTCGTGTCCGATTCTTTGCGACCCCATGGACTGTAGCCTACCACACTCCTCCATCCATGGGATTCTCCAGGCAAGAATACTGGAGTGAGTTGCCATTTCCTTCTCCAGGGGATCTTCCAGACCCAGGGATCGAACCCAGGTCTCCTGCATTGGAGGCAGCCACTTTAACCTCTGAGCCACCAGGGATGAAGAAAGAAAACTGTTCAGTCACATTACTGATTTCTGGCTGTGCTCTTGGCCATCACACCAATAATCTCTAAAGTCATTGCACTGTCACTGCAGGGAGTCCCAGGATGAGCCCTTCAAGTGCATTATTTTGTTTCAGTCCTCACCATTGTCCTATGAGATGGTGCCGCTGGGAACTGGGGCTCTCAAAGGCCCTGCAGGTAGGCAATTGCAGAATCTGGCCCAAGACTCTCATTCTGAACCCTAACCACAAGGCATGTGCAGTCTAAGAGAGCATAAAAAGCCAAACACATTTGTGCTGGAAAAGAAAGGTGATGTGGTCAAGGGTCATGTGGTGAAATTATCTTTCTTGTATCCCAGGAAACCAGGCAGGGAAGATGGGAGCAGACAGTTTGTTCTGGAGCTCAAGGGGCAGATGGCTTGTGTACTTGCTCTTGGGTATTCCTGCCACTTTCCAGGGGCTTCCCAGATGTCACAGTAGTAAAGAATCCACCTGCTAGTGCAGAAGATGCAAGAGATGCAGATTCGATCCCTGGGTCTGGAAGATACCTTGGAGGAGGAAATGGCAACCCACTCCAGTATTCTTGCCTGAATAATTCCGTGGACAGAGAAGCCTGGTGGGCTACAGTCCATGGGATCACAAAGAGTCAGATACAACTGTGCACATGCTACTTTCTAGATGTGTGACTTCTGTGAGCCTCAGTTTCTTGCCTAATACTATGAAGACAACAATAGTGCTCACCTTGTAGGGAAGCCCTGAGCATTAAGTGAGATGAGGCCTCTTTAGCAACCAGCATAGTTCTGGCACAAGGTGAGAAGGCAGAAATATCAGCTCCTACCACTAACACCTGTTCTAATGGTGCTCTGTTGTCAGGAAGGCTTCATGGGAAACGCCTCAAAGGCCTGGTAGGTTGCACTTAAGCAGAGGAAGGCTGGAAAATAAGATAAGAAAAAAGCCAAGAAAATGATATGCAGAAGTTTTCCTGGGAAATCACAGTTATATACAGCAGTGACATGACTTTTTGTTATGAAAGCATGTCTCAGAGATAGACTGCTTCAGTGACACACCATTCCAATCTGTACTCAATTTGTCAACTCAATGAAATAATTTTTTTTTTTTTTTGCTGTGGAGCATCTATGTGCCCAGCAGTATGCACACACATGGAGCCAAATGTTCCCATGAGATCATCTATCAACCCGCACGTGAGAGCAGGACACAGTTTCCCACAGAACAAAGTTATATTGTTAGGTTTCTGGGTCAACCCTGCAGACATTTCCTAATGCAGCTGAACTGCTGTGTATTTGCAGCAGAAGACAACGCTGAAGCAAAGGGAAAAACAAACTAAACCAACCCACATAAAGCCTCTGTAATAAGAAACTGTTGGGGCAGAAAGGTGGGTGAAGGGAGCTTTCTTTAGAGGAAGGTGACAAGATTGCACTATCACAGATTCCGGAGAAGATGACTTCATGATTTCCTAGATTGTTGTGGTTTCCTGACACCAGCTCTCTAACATGATAACCTCATTCCAAAATGTGTGCCTTTCTGCTTTCTCTAGCACAGATACATCCCTGGCCCAGCTATCGTGCCTTCCAGACCTGACTAAGATCATTTCAGATGAACAAGGAGAATGAAAAAAATGAGAATGGGGCTGAGTGGGGGTAGGGAGTGGGAAGCAAGGAAAAAGATGGAAGCCTTTTCTGCAGATTTGGGGCTACAATTGTGAAGAAGAAGAAAGGCAAGAGAAAAAAGGCAATGAGTATGAGAGGGTGACTGTCTAAAGAGCACAAAGAAGGGGCATGGTGTTTCCTCAAATGAAGGTGGAAGTTGAGGAGGAAAAAAATCCATTGCTCACTGGTTTACAGTACTTGGACCTGGGGTGGTGGGCATGAGAGATGAGAACCAATTGTGTATACATGTATATGCCTGTGGTCTTCTGCCTTTTGTATACATACACACAGGGTATATGGGGCTTCCGAGATGGCTCAGTGGTAAAGAACCCACCTGCCAGTGCAGGAGACACAAGAGACACGGGTTTGATCCTTGTATAAGGAAAATCCCCTGGAGGAGGAAATAGCAACCCACTCCAGTATTCCTGCCTGGAAAACTCCACAGACAGAGGAGCCTGGTGGGCTATAGTCCTTGCGCTTGCAAAAAGTTTTACACAACTGAGCACACATGTATATGCATGCTTATTATTTTATTTTTGGAATAAAAGGGCATTTCTTCATCAGGCAGGTCTCTGTAACTCAGAAAGCACCTGCATAGGTTTTATTTTGCCCATAAGAGGAATCCCACTCCTTCACCACTTCGCCTCCAAATCTCCCAATTATAAGGTAGCTTCACCCTTCTCTCTCACACCTACTTGATTTTGGGAAACTTCAACACAGGAAAAATATCTATCGCCTGCTTATGTAATTGTGAGGAAACAGAAAATGTGGTTTAAAGCAACTCTGAGCGTGATGCTGCCCGGGACCCTGAGCCAGGATGCCTCCCTGGCTGCCTCCACAACCCCGCCTCCCTGCGGGTTCTGGAGAAGGGATTTCACAGACTCAGGAAGGAACTGGATTACTGAGTCATCAGGACAGATGTGCGATGACCAGAGCAAGAATGCTTAACAGTCTTCTTCAGGAAAAATAAAAATTAAAAAAAAAAAAAAGACCAAACCCTTGTTTCTTTGATTTGCTGCTTTTTTTTAAGGACCCAGTGGGAAAAAAAACAACCCTCTCCTTGCTTTAGGGCCTCAAGGATGACCTGCCACAAGGTTTCCTTTAACTGCAATATTCTTTGATGTTTTTCTCAGTCTGTAAAAACACTACCAGTTCTTATTCTCTGAAAAGATTAATGCTCTTGATAAGATCTCAAAGTCTCTCTTGTTGGCTTGTTCTGGAAAGTCAGACAATAGTACTTATACAAAAGCTAGGAAGGGTTTTATGTTCATAGGTGCTAAGAAAACCAGTTTTTAGTATGTTCATAGGTGCTAAGAAAACCAGTTTTTAGATATCGATATTTCTATTAATTCGGAGGCTATACTGCATAATCACTTTTGACCATGAACTGGGAACTAGGCATGTTTTCCCAAGTGTGCTCCATGGATCACTCGCTTCAGGATCAACTCGGGGGAGTCTGACTAAAAGCCAGATTCCTCGACCTCATTGGACACCATCAGAATTTCTAATTCCTACAGTCAAGAGCCTGAAATCTCTATTTTAAGTACATGCCCAGACGATTCGTACACACGGGCAAGTTTGAGAAGCAGAGAAGAGTACAAGAGGAAGAACTCGTGAGTGGAGGGCCTAACAGAGTGATTGGCACATGATAAACATTCCCAGAACGGTAGCCATCAACGTCACTCCGTGAGGCTGGAAGAGGCCCCAGGGAAATAAAGTGCATTAGGGGTGTGTTAACTGTTGCCTTAGAGATTTGGCACCAACCGAAACAGAAAATTTACAACCATGGGGATTAAGAAAAAGGATGACAAATACATTTCAGTACTATACTTTCAGTCTAAGGAGATGGATCTGCATGGTTATTTCATGAGAAAAATCATTTTTCATCATTTGCTGTCTCTTTCTCCACTTTCTCCTCCATCAGGCTACACCTTCAAGGCCTCCTCCCCAACCCCAACCACCACCGAGCGCCATCACCACCCACTGGAGCAGAATTGCGTTCATTCCAAGCATCCCCTGCATGCAGACTATGGTGCTTTGCCAGATTCATAAGGAAAACCCAATTCTCCTGTTTTCCAGGGAATGACAGTGGCTGGCTAGAATTGCCTGGGACAAAGGAGATACAGATGTGGCTTCCGGAGGACAGTGGACCAGCGCTGGTGTGTCCACACACAGGCACTTCCGGCCTCCTCTCCTGCCATCTCACACCAGCTGATTGAGAATCCACCAGAATTAAGCTGAGTATTTTCTTTTTTCTTTCATTTTTTTAAAAAAATTATTTATTGGCTGGGCTGGGTCTTAGTTGGGGCATGTGGGACCTAGTTTCCTTACCAAGGATTGAACTCGGGCCCCCTGCATTAGGAGTGTGTAACCTTAAGCACTGGACCCCAGTGAAGTCCTAAACACTGAGTATTTTCTTTACCCCGTGTGACTTTTTTTTTTTAATGGGAGATATTTGAACAACTATGAAACAAGTTGGTTATCAACATTAATTGGAAAAAAAAAAAAGCCTAGTCTCCTGTATTGGAGGTGCATTCTTTACCATCTGAGCCACCAGGGAAACCTTCCACTGGGGGAGAGAATCACATTATCAGACTTTTATTGTGTCTGTGATAGCAAGTGATACAAAGATGACACCAAAACCAGGGGGAGAGGCAAGAACTTCCTTTCATGTTTGCTGTGTGCCCGGCACGTGGCTAGGCCTTGACTTAAATTTTCCCACAGTTTTGTTACCAGCGTTACTCATTCAGTCGTAGCACACCAGGCTCCTCTGTCCATGGAATTCTCCAGGCAGGAATACTGGAGTGGATTGCCATACCCTTCTCCAGGGGATCTTCCCAACCCAGGGATCGAACCCAGCTCTCCAGCACTGCAGGCGGATTCTTTACTGTGTGAACCACCAGGGAAGCCCAAGGCTGGATGATTTGAGTTGAGTGCTGGAGAGGCTATGAATCCCCCATATAAAGAGAGTTTTCTACATCCTTGCTTGTTTGCATTCATAAAACACCCACAGCAATTGGTTTAAGCTGCTAGGATTGGGTTTATCATGATATATCTTGGATTTGCTGTATCAGCCTGCGTGTTTAGTTTAGCTGCTGGATTTTGAGTTCTGGATTGTTCGTCTCTGTCCTGTGTTTTCTTAGTCTCCAGGTTTATCTCTGGCGTCCACTAATCACAAAGCCAGAGCAGTGGCCTGATTGTTTACAAGTCTTCTGTGATCGGGGGCCCAGGCTGGAAACTACCTCCTTATCTAACCCTCACACCCCAAGCCGATATTGTCCCTTCCTTAAAGCCTCGCCAGGCAACCAGGAAAAGCCCTGATGCCCTAGAGCCCCCTGCTACTGCTAAGTCACTTCAGTCGTGTCTGACTCTGTGCGACCCCATGGACTACAGCCACCCAGGTTCCTCCATCCATGGGATTTTCCAGGCAAGAGTACTGGAGTGGGTTGCCATTGCCTTCTCCTGTAACAGAGTCATGATGCCCAGCTGGTCTCCCTCCCGTGCTGGGTGGTGCTGCCTCCTTCTGGGCTTGGGCAGGGGCGGGCAAGAGCCGGCACTGAAGAGGCGGGATGCAGGTTGAGAGAACTCACTGATTTAAAACGACAGAGGCTGCCTAAGGTCCCCCTGCCCTCCCTGTTCTCATTCTCCTTGGCCCGCTGCTCCGTGTTCTCCTTCTCTTCTTCGATCAACCGAATCTTTTCATTGATGGCATCCAGCTGCTCCTGCAGCATCACAGTCAGAGTCTCGGCATCGCCCTGCCTGCTGGGTGACAGCTGAGTGGCCGAGCTGAACAGGGTGACCCTGTCGCCCTCGCCGTCAGACACGCCCTTGTCACTCTCGAACGCTTGGGCCATGTTGGCCAGCACGCTGGCTTGCTGCGCGCACTCCCAGTCCTGCTCCTTCAGGGTCTGCACCTTCATTTCAGCGCCCTGAGCACCTCCACCTTGCTCGTCATGCCGGCTGGGGACTGCGCCTGCCGCTTGCCCACCGTCATTCGGAGGGCCGGCGCGTACCGGGAAACCAGGCACTCCAGGGGCTCCAGCAGCATCCTGGTGTTGTTTCCTCCTGCTTTCAGCTCTGCAATTTCTTTTTCTCTTTTAAGAAGTTGCTCCCTACATATTAGTATTTCTTCCGAAGGAGTTGGAAACTCCCCAGAGCCACTCCAAGCAGCCGGTTCCAAGCTGGTTCCCTAGCCCGGCCTTGCCCTTTTCCACAGGCACCGCAATAGAGGCTGTGGCCCGTGCAGACCGCTTGTTCTTCTCTGGCCCCTGCTGAACACTGGTGCTCCCCCCACGGCCCTGCGTGCCTCTCCTCTCTAGGGGAACTGGGAGCCACACTAAACCTTTCCATCAAAACCATTGGCCTCTCTGTATTGTCACTTGTGCATGTGTGCTTAGTCGCTGCATCATGTCCAGCTCTTTGCGACCCCATGGACTGCAGCCCGCCAGGCTCCTCTGATTATGGATTCTCCAGGCAAGAATACTGGAGTGGGTTGCCATGCTCCCCTCCAGGGGATCTTCCCGACTCAGGGATTGAACCCGAATCTCTTATGTCTCCTGCATTGGCAGGCAGGTTTACCACTAGCACCACCTGGGAAGCCCAAATTGTTACCCACCTCTATAAATTAAGACCCAAATCAACCCCTCTGTTCACTGCAACCTTGAGCCACACCTCTGAACAGGTAGATGAAACAACTGCTTGTTCCAGTGAATTATTGAATGTATCTGAAGTGAAAAATGGCCATCTAAACTGACATTGTGCAAATCCTGAGTTATAAATCCTCACAATATGCACACAGTGGAAACAGTAAGCAGAGGACTGAGGGTCACCAAAGGAAAAATGACCAACACGTTTAGAAAATGCCTGAGTTTTCTTGAATTTTTGGTCTATTTGTTTCAAATCTGTTTTGAGTTTTACCTCTGCTTTTTCTGTATTCTATCATAAACCCAGCTCAGTGTTCTCAAACTTTATTAACCTCTTAAGTTCCTGGTGATTGATTGACTAGATATATATATATGGTGGTGTCGTGTCTGACTCTTGTGACCCCACAGACATCCCATACCCATGGGATTCTCCAGGCGGGAATACTGGAGCGGGTTGCCATTTCCTTCTCCAGGGGACCTTCCCAACCCAAGAATTGAACCCAGGTCTCCTTCACTGCAGGCAGATACTTTACCAACTGAGCTATGAGGAAAGC